>JAGFPH010024095.1:0-11565 GCA_018207615.1 Philaenus spumarius
TTCTGCAGTTTACATTAAAACATTTGGTATTAAATAAATAAATTAAAGACATAAAACAGCTGTTCTGTAAAATAATATGACACTTAATGTAAATTATATTTTTAAATAAAATCTGCTACTTATTAACCTTTAAAAGATACACGTTGACACACACTTAGAAGAGAAACCTTATAAGTGTGATTTTTGAAAGGTTTTATGGCTGTTCTATTAACTTTTCATACATTTATACTAATATTATAAAGAAATAAAGTTTGTTTTTTTGTTTTTTTGTTTATATGTAGGGGATAATCTCTGGCACTACTGAACCGATTGAAAAAATAGTTTTACTAATAAAAAACTACACTTTCTCTATGAAATGAGTAACATAGGCTATAATTCATTTCGATAAAAACCTTTTTTATTACAATATTTGTAAATTTAGTCGGGCAAAATTCTTAGGTTAGGTCTAGAATGATAAACCAACTAACACATGTATTTACATTTATTAACATAGCAACCAATTAAATAAAATAACAGATAATATAGCTGTTTGTTCCAATATTTCCATTAACAGCTGAATTCAAAATTTGAAGCAATTATTTTTGTATTTCTAGCTTTTAGGTTAGGGTTTTAAGGGGCTCCGGAGCGCCCTATCTCGGCAATGTTAAAAATGAAATATTTAAGGAACATTTTTCTCAAAAACTACTGGATCAAAATTAGTAAAATTTTATCAGTGTATTAGTACTACTTAAATACAAAATTTAACGTGAGGGTTTTGCAATACAAGCATTTGAATACATTTTGTCATTATTTTTATAAAATAATAGAATTTTGACCAGTTTTTGCCATATTTCTCAGTCATAACTTAGAAATGAGAATTTATATTACAAAATGCTCTCGTTAAAACCTGTAGTATATTCCATTAAACAACCCCTGAAAATTTCAGATCAATATGTTAGATAGATTTTGATAAAATGTTCCTTTTGTGAATAAAATATATGATTTCCGGAAAACACGTTTAAAGTTTTACTTACATATTTAATACATACCAGCCCCATATGCAGGGTTGTCATCATCTGATTATCATCAAAGACTGTATAATCGGGTTTGGCACTACAGAAAAAGCTAAATATCCCTACCAAAATGAAAATCCCACCATAGGTGGCAATTTGAATTATTTTCAAATTGGATAAATCATATAAAATTATTAAGAATATGATACAAAATTTGTCTTATCCTCATGTGACATGCGAACCAAAAAACGTATTTTTACCCACTTAGAGTTGAGATATAATAATAAATTTAGTCTTGTTTTAAAGCTAAATAAAAGGGCAATAATAAGCAATAAAAAACAAAAAAATGAAAAAAATAAAATTTTAGGTGCTCCGGAGCCTCTTAAAGTGTAGACCTGAGCCTTGCTGGTTCTTTTAACTATTATTATAACTGCTGTTATCAAATATAAGAAATAATTTGATTTGAACATTCATCATTATTTATCATCTTAGTTTTGAGGTTATTATTAATCGTACAACTTTATTATAAATAAAACATAACATTTGTTTTTAGAAGGTTTTTTTGGGGGTTGGCGTGCGGAGCACGCAGGGGTTTCCCCTAGTATACATTATATATGTTCTTGCTAAACAAGAGAGAAAAACAAAGTAAAAAGGCATAGCAACAAAAAATTTACACATATTTTATACCAGTGCACGAGGAATAATTCTTAGAGATCACTATACTATTTAATAACTATTAACTATGTACCTTTAACAAGTATTCAACATCCTCCTGCTCAAAGAGCCAATTTATAAATTTTCGCAAAAAAAAAAATTGAAAGTGAATTTCCACATTGATGTGGCCAGGAAGGACATTAAACAATTTTAGCCCAAGGAAACAAAACGTCTTCATAAAATAAGTCTTAAAAGGCATTGGCACTACAAAATTTCCTGCACTTCTTAACCGTTCCCTCCTCCCATCACACCGATCAGAAAGCTGCCTGTTTCCACTTTTAATAAAAAATAACTTAAGTACTTTGCAAATATACAAGTATCTTAAAGGTAATATTCGTAAAGAAAGTAATAATGGTTTTGAATGTTCCAATCTACTCTTGTTTAGAATCATCCGGACAAAATGTTTCTGAATATTAATGATAGGAATTAGATTAATAATGTAAGTCCCTCCCCAGCTATACAAACCATACTCTATTCTACTTCGAGCCAGTGAAAAATAAATCATGAGCTTACCATCCGGAAGACACATATTTCTAAGAGAATAAAACACTCTTGAAGTACTACCCAATTTAGATTTCATCTTAGACAAATGAACTTTCCAATTTAATTCATTTGCGAGGAATGTACCGAAATATTTTATACAGCTTCTTGCTTTAACAACTAAACACGCATTTTTGAAAAACTTTTTTCACTTCTTTGCAAAAATTTGAGTAAGGATATATTATATCCTCAATGAAATCATAACTCCCTTTTAACATGAAATTTACGTAGTTTGTTTTTTTCCATACTCATCAGGACCATACGATTTTTAATAAATCACCATCTAATGGCTCTTAGGTCACCATTCATTCATGGCCTGTTTAATATCATTCCATGTATGTTCACCACAACATAGTGCAGTATCATCTGCAAATGATGTCAAGCTGCCATTTAGTCGCACATTACAAAGGTCATTAATGTATATAAGAAATAATATGGGACCCAAAACAGACTCTTGAGGTACTCCATACTTGATTTGCCCCATTTTACTAATAACACATTTTACCCTCACACATTGTTTCCTTCCAGCAAGATAGCTTTGAAACCAACTCAATACAACTCCTCAATTGAAAGTGTATGGATCAATATAAGCTTTTTTAATGCCTAAGAAAAGCCCACTCACACATTACCACGATTTATGCATTCATTCACACATCTCATTATACTTTCTCTGAATCCATATTGGTTACTACTAAAAAAGTTAATTGTTTAAATAACACATCACTTTTCATTTCATAATTTTTCCGAGAATCTTTGAAAAGGTAGAAACAAGGGGTATTGGTCTAAAATTATTACATTCGTTAATAGACCATTATTTTATGAATAGGAATCACTTCCTATTCTTTGAGTTGGTAAGTGAAAACGCCAGAACCAAAACTAAAATTTAAAACGTATAACAAGACATCAATAAATTTACGATAAGTAAGTTTTACAGTAGCAGAGCTGATTCCATCAATGCCTGGAGATTTCCTATTTTTTAAACAATATCTCTTTCTGAAATTGAATCTAGAAACATGGAAGAAGCCTCACACCTGCCACGAAAATAAGCTTCTAGACGAGATGAAACACAATATGATCTAGTTCACAAGATATATCATCCACAACAGACAAAAAGTATGTGCTGAACCTATCAGCCACTATCCCAGCGTCATCCTGTAATTTACCATCAACCAATAAACTTATTTTATTATTCATTGACTCAGTTTGATTAGTTAGGTATCTGTTTTAGAATACTCCATGTCAAATTTTAAGTCTTTCTTGCAGTCTTTACGACCAAGATAATAATTAATTTTTATTTTACTTATATCATTATGTAATATATTACGAAATTTAAAAAAAGTTTCCCTTAACCTATCAACAGTAGGACGTTTTTTAAGTTTTTTATAAATTAAGTCTCTTGTTTTAATGCGGTTACAAATGTCATCACTTATCCACGGTTTTAATTTTGTGAATACCTTAGTATTTATAACTTACATATGCCGCTTTATTAATTAAGTCTAATAATATACCAACAAATTTAGAATAGGCAAGGGATGCAATAAGTTGTCGATAAACATCGGTGCGATCTACGCCATCAAGAGCAGTATTTAAACACTTGTAATTGATGCGATAAGATATTACCTGCTTACCGGTCGAAGTCAGAAACATGCGATTCAACTATCTGTGCCTCTCATATTTATTCTAATCTTATTAAAAAACTCTAACAAAAACATGGTCAATACAAGTTTCTAAATCCTATGCAACTCGGGTAGGCTGATTTATCAACGATTCTATGCCAAAACTACTCATTAATGTTTTATAATCATTTGAAACTTTTACATTCCTCTAAGATATTAATATTTATATCACCAATCACTATCAAATTTTTAGGCGATTTAGTTTCCTCAATTTGTATAAAATAATCACTTGATTCCTCAAGAAAAAACTAAATCCGTTGCGAATGCAATCTATACATACTTATTAAGAATTGTATTATATACTTTGTTTACAAATTTACTAATCGTTCTATTCATTACTTGAAGGCAGTGGCCACTAGGCAAATATTTCCAAATCAGGTCTGACCTATCCAGTGACGTATTCAACATCTTTCCTACTGAAATATGTATTGTAAATGGACAAATAGTATTTTTAATGGACAAATAGCATTTTTCTCTACAGTTTATAGACGTAGAGTTCATTTAAAATTCCAGTATTTCTTACTAAAATTTAGATTGATACATTAAACATAGGCACAGCTAAAACGCAACTTTACTTACCAATTTAATATCTCTTTTTTATATAAACAATTACTATCATTAATTCAAAAACCCTGGCCCTACTGCGCATGCGTCAGGATCTAGATCACCACCATTGAGTACTGGATCCAAATACTTAAGTAATAATCAATCGTTGAAAATACCAGAGTATACAATAATCTGTTTACATTTTCTTCTCCACCGGGGTTGATGAGCAAAGCGACCACTAGGTTCACAAACATAGCAACTAACTTTAATTAATCATAGCGAACCATTTAATTATTAATTATTCTTCACAGCCAACAGCCTTTTTTATTTTAGATTGACAAAATAAAGCAATTACAAAAATCCACGATAAAGACTTACGGTATTATAATTCAAAAATCTGTTGTTACAAATTATAAATAAAATAACTTGATTTTTATAAAAAAAACTTATTACAATTTTAGGTTAGGCCTGTATTGAACCAAAACATGTTTCTTAAAAGTACTTACATTTACAAATTTATAAACAGATAATAATTGTTATCTTCACAAGAAGAGAAACGGCCCCAGTGCACTCAGGCCGTTTTTCCGTAACACGCTTTATTTTGTTGCTTGTTCCATTCTGAACATTAGTTCCAAGTTTCATTCGATTCTCTTTGGAATTGACCGAGTTATGTTTTTTTCTCTAGGGGATGTCAGGCCAATCAGATGGCTTGCACTTGCAGCTAGACAACTGGCTGTTCAGCTAAGCTATAGTCGACTTCTTTTGGCGTGTTTTCATGTGTTGACTATTCAGACTGTCTTATTCACATATATGTTTATTCAATATATGGCTTGGTATTTTATTTATGTTGTGAAAATGAGTAACAGTGAACAAATAGTTGAAGAAGAAGTTGGTTTAAAAGACAATACAGATAGTGAGCCTATTCCTGCGAAAAATCCAGATAAAGGAAGAAGGAAGATTTCTAACCCTAGCCTATGGAACAAGAACTACCAGAAATCATAGAACTGTCTGCATGGAAGGGCAAGAATCGTCACATCAGCTGAGTATGACGCAGTCATTTCTAATAAATCTGAGTTGATTCACGGATTTGGACTCTTGAAAAGTTTCAGCTTGTCTTTGGAACAGTTTTTCAAGGAGTACAAAAGTTTATCTTCAAAAGACAAACCTTTCAGAATCCAAAAATACTGCTTGCTTCAGTATCTTTCATCAGGAACTGTGTTGGCTTCTATGGCCTACCAAGCTGCGTTTGTGCCTTTCACTTTCTTCATTAAGGGTTCAGATTTAACTGAGTTAGATCCTGGTAGTATCCCCCTACTTCCAAGACAGAAACTAAAACCAGCCAAGGAGAAGGATCTGCGAGCCTTGTTTGATTTCCTGACCAGCGAAGAATCCGATTAGTTTGAACAAGTAATCAACCAATCTAAGGAAAGTGTTATCAAGGCAGAAGAAGACGAAACTGAAGAAGTGTCGGACGTCGAGGAGATAGAGGCGTATGAATTTCCTGAAGAATGGTAGTCCATAAAGAATTTGAACAAAATAGAAAATAAAGGAACAGTTTTTGTTTTTTTTTCAAGAAAAATTAAAAGAAAAAAATAGATTTTGCTACTGAAAACATTTTTGTAAGTAATTTTTTTATTGGAAATTGTGTAATTAATATTATTATGTATTTAAATTCATTTTAATGAAATTCTTTATTACTCATTACACCCAAGATATCTCTGTTATGGAAAAACGGCCTCTGAGGTCTCACTCTTATTTTGTCTTTTCAAGCCATCTTCTTATTTGTACTTTATTTTTAAATGTACAGCTATAAACTATATAAGTAGCTTAATGGAAGTAGAGTGATCTGTGGAATGAGTTTTTCTGACAAATATTACATAATGTACACATAAAACTTCAAACTCGATTAACTCAAAACTCAGATTTCAGACTGAGGCCGTTTTTCCACCCTACTCCTCAATAACAGTTTTTTTTAGGTTAGATAAGAACAAACAATAATCACCGAAAAAAGCCTACTGTATCAAAATGTAAACATCTGATGTTATAATATAATTATTATATTATATTATATTATATGGTTTCCTTTAGTTGGCATAATAATAATTTGTTAAAAATGTTGGCTATTGTATGTTTAAATATTAATAGTGAAATTACAACTCACGCAGTAATTCTAATTATTGGGGATGGTGCGTGCCTATTCCCATCTCTGTCGTACATTAAACATAGGCCACCGCTACTCTCATCACGTTTTGTAGATCCAAGTGTCTCTGTCCTAAACAACTGTAATATATGTCCTTGCAAATAAAATAATATACAATAATTTGTTTGTATTTGCTTCACCAAAATTCTCCGCATGGACTCTACAAGATTTATATAGCAGTTTAAGAAATAATTTATTAACACAACATCCTTTACTTTCAGATACCAGAAGACAGCTGATCGCATATCCCAACTATTCCGTGATAGACCCATGACGCCTCTAGATACCGCTGTCTACTGGACAGAATATGTACTAAAACACGGAGGATCACATCTACAGTCTGCTGCTGTGCATCTCACGTGGTACCAATATCTGCTGCTAGACGTTATAGGAGCGCTAGTGTTGGCGGTTATTGTGACGTTAGTTTTAATATATTATACAGTGAAAATAGGTTTAAAGAAAGCCTGCCAGAATAGGAAAGTTAAAGTTTCTTAGCAGGGAATAAAATATAATCTATTACTCAACCTTAAGCTGCATTCTCAGCTGGTTGAGATAAAACATACCATCACATCCGTGTTCTAAATAAAACTCATATTGCAATGACACTTTTTATTGATATGGTTTGGTTATGTACTAATCTGACTAAACAAAAACTAACTTTACAATTAATTGTTTATTGAACATTTGCCATCAGTATTTGTGTATAGTATAAACATTTAATACTCGTTTTCTTTAAATATAATTATGAATTCTTAAAAAATTAATAATAATTAGGACATAAGTATTTTGTTAAGTCTTGGATTAAAAAGGTTAATTTCTGTTTTATATTTACACTCGTTTCACTTAACCTTCTGGGTGCTCACCGTCCCGTAGTCTCCGAGACACCTTTGAATTGACGATTACATAAAGCGATCAAGCATTATTAAAATGTAAATCTATGACTTTTAATTTTATATAGTGTTGAAACAGAATCATAAGGTTATCCAGTAAGCAGTGAAACAAAATCTGTGGCCTGTATCTGTGATTCAATCTATTACTCAACAATCTACAGTTGCTATGTTACCTTCTGCTCTAAATATTGTATCTTTTGTGTTCAAATTTTTACTTTCAATATTTTATTCAAGAAAATAAGTTGTTTGTATTATAGTTGTATATATTTACAGATTTATTTACGTTTATAATATTTTGAAATTTCAATTTTTGAGTCCGTTGATTCACTACAGTTTGTCAAAGTGAAAATATTTATTGTGTTTTGTATGTTAACTGTAAATAATTAATAACATTCTTCACACGTTTGATATTAAGTTTTTATTCCTATAATATTACTCTATGCCTTATTATAAACACAGTGATATGTAATATGTCATACTTTTATTAAAATTTTTATAAATGTTATTAAAAATCTACATGTAAGAAGTAGAGCGTTCCGCTTGATGCACCTAACTCTAACTATATCTGCAACTGAGAGGTCGTTTCCTAAATTAAAATTATTAAAAAACTATGTGAGAAGTTCTATGCATCAAGGAAGACTGCCTGGGCTTAAGTGCTTAAGTGAGAAAAAATCCCCCACATGTTAGTTAAATGTAGAAAATGAAATCGCCAGAAAAATTTACTTTGGTAAAACTATTGAGATTTTCGCTTCAAAAAATGCTGTACGATCTAAAAAGTTTAAATAATGTAATCCCATAATAATATTAAGTTCTCAGTAATTTAATATTTTCAAAATCTTTTAACCTAGGCCGACTTATTTCATTCCATTGCCTACTTAACACTAATATGTGCTTTAGTAATTAGCATATTACTGTACAGTGGAAGTTTCAAACCCTGCATTAGTCATTTATTCCATTGTTGTCTCATTACCGTGCAGCAGGGAGTTTAAGTTAATTCTACCATAATTCGGTCAATTTCTACCAGATTTTAAAATCACCGATCGGAAGAAATTTTGCAGTGGTGCGTGAAAAATAGACTAATTTTCTTGATTTATTACTTTTATCGTAGGCCTGTTATTATGTTTATTGCATTAATATTATTTATAAAAATACTTTACGATACCTTTCATCACACTGTGATTAATAATAAATTTAATATATTTATTTTCAAAATAACCTATTTTTCTCAGTAACATTACTGAAGTAAAAATGACAACATTGGCCTGGTTTTCGTTTACCGCACTAACTAAATTATTAAGGTCACCTGATTTTCATATCCACTAAATTAATTGGAACAGCTGATATTAAATCATCGCTTAATATTAATAGACACAATTTTAATACACTACTACCGATACTTTTACATGAATAAACGTACGCCTACTTATGTACTTTTTTAAATAGTAAGTTATAAGTTTATTTAGTTTACTTAATACTTTAAATAGTATCAAAATGTAGTTTTTATTGTTACTCTTGTTTATTTCGTTGTTAAAATAGTTATTTATCTATCGTTATAAGTTGTTTAAACGTTAATCATGAACAAGAAACAGGTCCGCGAGCGTTACCGACATGAGACAGACAAAAACTGAGATAAGGCTTGTTTCGAATTCTTTGGTGTATGAAACGTAAATAAACGAAAAATCACACTATTCTCAACAGTCTATAAACTCTCATTCTATTTATTTACAGATATAAAATGTCCCATATCTATACAGTATTTACATGTTGCAAGTAATACAACACAAAGCTGTCGCGACAACTTTGTATAAGCATAGTGTCCCTTCCCCTCCAGCGGACGGCGTCCCCACTTGCCTATATTCTTCCCTCCCTCCAGCGCATCGTAAAGTCCTTGCTAAATCTAACGAGCAATACATTTTTACAGTCAGATGTATTGTTATTACCATTCGAATTGTTGTAGTTACCGTATTTCTAGTATTTTCATTAAAATGTAGTTACCGTAACACTATTAATTATTAGTTTTGATAGGTATTGTAATTAATTCAAAAGCATATAATTAGTTGTTAATGTTTAACCATTATGGGATCTAAGTCCAGAAGACAAATTCAGAAAACTAAAAGACGCGTTGGAGATAGACCAGCTGAGTGGAGAATAATAAATTCGTATAATTTAGTGTCGAAAACAAAATGTAATGAACATTATATTGAAGTATTGGATACTGAACCTTCTAATAGTTCTTCAGTTTATTCTCAGGTTGAACAAGGATCCCCCCTCATAGCAATGATCATGAAATGAGAATAAACAAGGCTGTGCCCAGTTGTTATTATTTCAGTTAACCCCCCCCCACGAAATCTTAAAAATATATGTCGAATAAGGTGAAAATCAGGCAGTTTTATCTATGTACATCCCATACATTAATTCACATTTTTCAATTTTTTTGGAATGTACTAAATATAAACAAGTTACAACAAACATGAACTTAACATACCAACTTTAGTAAAACAGGCCAAGGGATATTTTCGTTTTATAAAATTGTGTATTGGTGCAACTGCCTCTACAGTATCAATAACTGTCTGTCTGTTAAGCGTCAGCGTCAGATATCTCAATCAAAAGTGTTAATTTAGACTGTCTGGTAATTTATTTCGTGCTTGTGAATTCTGCATTTAATTGCCTCTATTTCTAAGGTAACTAAGTTCTTTCATCTTACTTATTAGATCCAAAAACAGTTTTATTGTTATGAACCTAAATTAACAAACAGTTGTTACGTATAACCCTAACAATAGCTTTTGTAAGTTGTATAGGTTAACTCCTTAATTACCAGAGCAGAAAAAAAATCTGTTTGAAAATGGAAATAAAAGATTTTGTTTGTAACTTATGAGAATTTTAAACGTAAAAGAAACATATCTAAGAATATATTTACCTTTCATTGGAATTATTAAGTCCCTATTTGTACTTTGATTATTTGTTAAAATACCAGTGAATTTTGTATCTGACAGCTGAGAAATACCGGCCATTTTTAGACCTTCGCGCACAACTTCACATTTTTGCCTATAAACCCGTTATTTTTCGGTCAAACTGAATGATTTTTTTTAAAATTGTGTTTATTTTAATTCTGTATTATAATATAACATTTATGTGCACCTAAAAAAGAAACAAAATATTAAAAAATGAAAAAATAGTCACCAATTGTTTTTAGTTGTTTTAAAGTCTATTTGAGAAAACATGCTTCAAAAAAATTTGTTTAAGTTAAAATAGTTCACTTCACTGAAAACTGTAACTATAAAACTGTGTACAATCACAAAGTTTGAACAAAATCCAACGAAAAAATAAAAATTTACATGACATTTAAAAAAGCATGTCATGCCATCCACAGGCCTAGCCCTTGGAGTTTGCCTATATTTTCAACTCGAAAAACTAAATATCGGCTACACCTTTTTCTATTATTATTATTCAAATATTTGTCTAAAAAATATGAACTCGATGGTCCATTTTCAAATTTTGGATCATAATAATCATGACAATTCATAATCAGAATCAAAATTGTTCAAAACAAATTTGACTCAAGAACACTTCCAATTTACATCCAGTATTCAGTATTAATAGGTATCTTCCTGGATTTCTGCAAACATGAAATAAAAAATCAAGATATAGACATCTGGTACAATATAAAATTGGCAATATCATTTAAAGAGAAATTAACATTACAACAGAAGACATAATAAGTGAGTTTGCCATGAAGAACAACCGAAGATTAGATTTTGTTTTGTGAATGACATTTATATATTCAACCGTGATGCAAATTAATAGCATATATAGTTTATATATGTGCAATAAAATTTGGTAAAAGTTATTACATTGCATTATTTAGTTTAGAAACAAACCCCCCCCTCTCCGAAATCTATCTCTGGGTACGGCGTGTACGGCGTTGAAATAGAGGAGGCTACTCCTTATGAAGAGAGTCAATGATCAGAGGATTTCTTTTGCAGAGTGCATTTCTGGACGCCGTGTTA
>JAGFPH010024096.1:0-11564 GCA_018207615.1 Philaenus spumarius
ATTGTTGGTGTGTTTGTTTAGTTAGTTCAGGTTACCCTACTTCTAGGCTAAAATTTTAATCAAGGTTGCTATCGTGTTTTATTCTCTAACTCAGTTATTTATGTGTGCGGTTTTTACTATCTAAGGATCATAACATTTGCTTGATTGGTAATAATATCATGTAATTTTGAAATTCGTATATACTTCCTAGTACTTTATGGCTATTTCTTTACAAGAGGTTAGGTTGGTTCTCTTAGATAGGCTAGGCTAATGAATGTCGTAGATAATTCTCTTTTATTTATTGGTTAATTATTACTTTTCGATTAAGATGGGGTTTGATACATCATAAATGCCCTTTAAATTAATTTTGCGCAACCTGTGTAGCATAAATTATTTTATATGGATCAAATCTCATCTTATTCCTTATGATACTTAATAAGAACAACTTTGTCTAACATGACATAACATATAAACAATACAATTAATGAACAAAATCTAATAAACTTAATAACTATCTACAATTATTAAACAGAATTATAATTATTGGGATATTTGGGAAGGGTACTTATAATGTTTATGATAAGGTTATAGTTCATGGGGGACGGGGAATATCGGAGTGGGGAATACATTAATATACGATATTATGGTTGATTATGGAACACTGGATTTGTAAACATATGTTCTATTTCGTTATTGAAACACTGAGTTTTTCTATTATTTAATAGATACATTGTTCTTATTGATATCGCACGTTATTTGTACGGAAACATTGTCATGGTTAAAGGGAGACATAGTTTATAAGGGGAACACTTATTCCTTGGAACTATAGTTTGTATAATAACGCATATTATGACGTTCACTTATATAAAAAAAAATTACACAATATATACATTTAAACATTCTGGGTTATGATATCACTTTGTAACTCTTTAATGTAATTATTTTACATTTGTGGTTAAATTCTCTGGTATCTTATATTATTTAACGTATGTATTTTATTGGAGTTCGTTGTCTGGATTGGTCTGTACAGGTGTAGCTTCGTTGTATTGTCGTAACAGAGAGATGTGATATGGACCATATGTCTTTCCATCTTCGTCGATGAGGGTATAAATTGCTTTGCCTATTTTCTTTAAGATTCGTAGTGGCCCAACATATATAGTGAATAATTTGTTGATATACATTGCAACGTCCTGGTTTTTCTGAAAAGATATTCTTAAATTTTGAGATTAGGTTAATAATTTTGGTTTTTTCAAAATGACTAAGTTTGTTATTTTCTTTAAACATTTCGCAAATTTCATTATAATCTGGGTTATTATTATTATTAACAATTTGAGTTAGGTTAGGTTCATTTATTACATCGGTGTCATCATCATAATATAATATTCTGCATTTTGCTGATTCAATTGTTTCATTTCCAAACTCCATTTTTAATCTGATATTGTCTCTATTTACGAGAATCAATTCATTATTGTCGAAGTTTATTTGCATTCTCAAATTCTTTATCATATCGATTCCTATAATACAGTCCTTTATTAAATGTGGCACTATGATGCACTGTATGTCAAACTCTAACTCTTGGATCTTTGCTTGTAATAAAATTATTTGTGATACCCGTTTAGATTTATTGTTTAAAGCTGTAGTTATGTAGGTGTTGCTTACTGGTAACTGCTCAAAATGTCCTAACTTAGCTTTATTGTTTAAAAACCAATTTTCAGATATACAAGAGATGGTGCTACCTGTATCTATTAATGTATTTGTCGTTATACCATTTAGTATTATATTTATTTCTGGACATTTATTATTTAAGAATGGCACTTGATTTTCGCTGTCTTCGTCTTCCGTTAGCAGGAAATCTTTATCACAGTAAAGATTGGAGATCATCAGTCTTGAATCGTTAGCATTGTTTATGTTGGTAGGCATATTTTCTAATTTATTTTTGTTTATAGGCACTGGCTCAAGTTGTGAAGTTTTTGTCAACGTTTGTCTCTCTGCTTCACCTGTACATCCGAGGTTCTCCTTTGTAGAACTTCTTAATCCAGTGCGTTTGAGTTTAACGCTGGTTGTTTTTCGTTGGATTCCGTAGCTGGTTCGTTTCTTGTTGTTACATCGGGTTTGGCTGTTGTGGCTATCAATTGGCAGAGTTTCTGCTGCTCAGGCGTCGGATAGGCTTTTGGTCTTCTTTCTTGTTGTGCATAATTTCCGTTATTCTGGTACTGAGGTCTAATATTTTGTTGAGGGTTATATTGAAAATTACTCTGTATGGGTCCAGGTTGTCTTTCATACTGTCTGTGTTGTTGTTGTGGCGAGTGTCTTGTATAATTTTGTTGGTATGATGATGGTCCGTTTCGATAATAGGTTGGTCGTGATGGTTGCTGGTATCCAGGTGTGTTTTGATATGGGTGATCTCTAGGTGATTTGTATCTTGGATTCTGGTTTTGAGTGGGCCTAAATTGGTGGTTCTTGTAATTCGGTTGATGGTTCAGCTGGTAGTGTTGTTGTGTTCTATTTGATGTGTTAGTAGACCCTCCTCTTGGGCTATTGTTGTTATTACGTCTTCGGATTTCTGCATTTGCCTCCTCAGTGTCTTCTCTTTGTAGAAGATCTGCAAACTCCTTTATACTCTTGATGTTCTGGACACGTTGAGCATCCTGTATCCTCTGGTCGAAGTGTTCTACAAGTGCAGCGATTATATCTTCTTCCTCTGGTTGTGGTATCATTGATTTCATAGTCAATACTCTATCAATGAAATATTCACTACGAGTTAACTTTCCACCTGGCCTGTAATGTTCAAATTCTAGTTTTTGTCTCGTACTTCGTTGTACGTCACGATTCCAAAATTTAGCTAGGAATTCATCACTAAATTGTTGGAAATTTGAAATGTCACACTTAATTAATTCCCACCATCTGGCTGCGGTTCCTTCTAAACTATTTTCAATAATATCGAATAACAAATCTTGAGTGTCTTCGATGTGATTGATTTTCCGATTAGTTAACCTTTCATAATATCTAGTCATCCTATATAGATATTCATTGGGATTGGCGTGTCTGCCATTGAAACGTGGAAGTGTTGGATTTATAGGGTTGTTATCATGATTATATGCACCACAAATTACATTTACAGGTGCGGATGCAATAGATTCTGGATTAGTTTTAGGTAAGTCAGCTATCATATCTTGTACTTCCTTGATTAGATTGGTTTTAGTTTTGGTTAATTTATTCTCTAAAATTTGTTCTTGTTGTGTTAGTGATTCACTTAAGGTTTGATTGTTTATTGTTTCTTCGAATCTAACCTCTAAAGTTTCAATTCTTTTATTATTACTTTCTAATGCCTGTTCTATTTCAACTAATTTTCCTGTGAATTGCGTTTCAACTCGGTTAATCTGATTAGTTAGGCAGCCTTTAACCTCTTCTAACTCTGTCTGTATCTCTTGAAAGTTATTTTTAATAAAGGTCTGGTTTTCTATTTGGCTTTGCCTAAATTTTGTTTCTAAATTAGCCTCTAAATTTATTTCATTTTGTTTGAGTTTTGTTTCTAAATTTATTTGTAAATTTTGAATAAGCATCGTCATCTGTTCTAATAGTGTCGCTTGATTTAGGCCTACAGGCGTTTCGGTTTCTACATTAGATTCTAAACTAGTCATATTTTCTCCTTCGGTTTCATTTAGGGGAGGTGGTCTTAGAGATTGAAGTTGCCCTTCTTGAGCCTTTTCACTAGGTTTAATAGATTTCCTTAAATTATATTTTGGGTTACCTTCGTCTTGAGATGGATCCATTTTATGAGATTCAATTTGGGATATTTGTTATCGTGTTTGCAGTTGATTTGTTTAAGTTTTATGATGGTTATCACTTTAATATTTAACACATATATATATTATTCTAGGCCTAATTGCACAACTTAAATACTAACACAATTATAATTAACATTTAAATAACATAACTAGTCTAATGTTGTATGCTTATACTAGCCTATGTGTGGTGTGTTAATGTGTAAAATTTTCAGTGTTATTTTAATAATTTTGCAAAATTATTCACAGCAAGCACGTTGGTCGCCATTTTATAATGAATATCTATAATGTATTAATTTAAATACTTGCCCCAAAGTTGGGAGCCATTTTATAATGAATATACTATGTAAACTATAATTTATTATGTAATTTCCTTTTTTTGTTATTAGAAAGCCTAATATTCTGACCCTACTCAATTCAGATCAGTATTAAACTCCTAAATTGTAAACAATAAATTAATATTAGATGAAATTAGGTCACAAGAAATAAGCATAAATTTATTAACTTAAAAGAAATAATTTGTACAATATATTGTTGTTTAACATCCATAGGTTGGAAAATCTATTGTCTTTAATACAATTCTGGAAATGCCTTCGGCTTAGCACACCGTATTTAGCACAGTGGAAGTAAATTAGAGTTCATATTAGGCTAGTTCAATGTTAAAATATAAATAAGTTAAATATGTTAATCAATTAATGTTCTCGGGGTAGGTAATCGTGCTGCTATGAATAAGATTGATAGATACTTATTTATACGCAATAATGAAGTTACTTTGAAAGATCTAAAAGGTTGGCATTTTATATTTTAAATTTTCTTTATAGATTAAATTTTACTGTTCATAGTTAAAAAGAGTTCACAGTTGATATGTAGAAGTTATAAACAGAATATACCAGTTCTGTTGGTACTTTTCTCTGAATTTATAATTTGTATTTTAATAGTCACTTTGAATATTTACGATGCACATTCCGACGATCTTGTAAATATTAGGTTACGTACCTTTATAAACCATCGACAGTTCTTCACTTTTATGGTGACTACCGGTTTCGGAGTTCACTCACTCCATTAACGAGTCAAATATTAAAAGAAACAAAAAACAACTAAAACACAGACACGAAAAAGTCACATTATAAATACACACGAACACTAAAACATAATTATACGAGTTTGCTGGCCAGCAATCGAGTCACAACTGATAACACATGGCAAAGGATGTAAGGTCAACCAACCCCCACTTGTTTTATACCGATGACGTCTGTTGAGTTGGGGGAACGTTTGGTCTTTATTGTTTCAATTGTGTTGAACAATACGTTATTATTGTATTTCAGTTTTTCATTCAATGTGTTATGGGGTTCATATTTGAATGCGTTGTAAATTAGCTATGGGATCCCCTCTCTCGAGTATTTTATCGGAAATATACCTCAACCACATTGAGAACACACACATCTTCTCTCCAAATAACACGCACGCTAAAAGGATCGCCCTTTACCACCGATATGTTGATGACACCATCCTTTTTTACAAGGGCAACATTAGGCAACTTGAACTGTTTAAAAAATATTTGAACAACATTACTCCTAAACTTAAATTCACTTTGGAAACAGAAATAGATGGACACATAAACTTTCTCGATTTAACTTTAACGAAAGTGGAAGATAAACTCAATTTCAAGATTTACCGCAAGCCCACAGCCACTGACCATACGATCCACGCCAGTTCATATCATCCTACGTCGCACAAGATGGCAGCCTATCACAGTTTTGTTAATAGACTCCTCACGGTTCCTTTAAATCAAAATGATTATAATCAGGAGCTGTCAATCATTAAACACATAGCATCAGCCAACGGATACGACAACAAAATAGTGGACAATATTATTCGAAAACAATTGAATAAACGCAAGCGTATTTCTGAACCACCTAAGACCAAACAAAAGTACGTATGTGTTGAATATGGGGAAATATTACATCACACTTTGAGGAAAAATTTAAATAAACAAAACATCATATTAGCGTGCAAAACCTCCAACAAGCTTGAGAAGATAGTTTGTTCTAACAAAACAATAGTTAAAGGCAAGGACACAGAAAAATCTGGTATTTACAAAATAAAATGTTCCGATTGTCCTAAATTCTACATCGGACAAACAGGTAGATCCTTCAAAACCAGATTTTCGGAACACATTCCCAAGAAAACGTTTTCTGCACAAAAATCCAAGCTTGCTGAACATTTAGTTCAGAGTTGCCATAAAATTGACAACATTGACACCAATATGGAAATACTACACAAGTGTAAAAAATCTCCCTTTATGACAACCTTGGAGGAAATGCATATTTACAACGCATTCAAATATGAACCCCATAACACATTGAATGAAAAACTGAAATACAATAATAACGTATTGTTCAACACAATTGAAACAATAAAGTCCAAACGTTCCCCCAACTCAACAGACGTCATCGGTATAAAACAAGTGGGGGTTGGTTGACCTTACATCCTTTGCCATGTGTTATCAGTTGTGACTCGATTGCTGGCCAGCAAACTCGTATAATTATGTTTTAGTGTTCGTGTGTATTTATAATGTGACTTTTTCGTGTCTGTGTTTTAGTTGTTTTTTGTTTCTTTTAATATTTGACTCGTTAATGGAGTGAGTGAACTCCAAAACCGGTAGTCACCATAAAAGTGAAGAACTGTCGATGGTTTATAAAGGTACGTAACCTAATATTAATATTACAGTTCAGGAGGCATATATCATGAATAAGATCTTGTAAAACTGGAGGTGACGCTAACACTTCTTAACTCTTTCTGAAAGCGTCGTTTTTCTTAGCTTCTCTCTCGCGGTCTCCTTCGAACGGCGTACCGGACATGACGTCATCCGGCATCTTGCGTTGCGATTGGTTCTTTTCTTAAGCTGTCCGACTTACGTCACACATTACTGATGTTTTGAATGGCTCATCAGTGTATTAATACTGAATTTCTGGTGGAGTTTACTACAAACGTTTATTTTGTCACTTTTTGCTTTTATTTTAATTATGTTACTGGTATTTCAATTCTGATAGATGATTAAATACTTATGATTCGCCAAAATATTATTTATTACTTTTAAATTTATAAAAATCCGCGTATTAAAATAACACTGGTTTGACTCATGTTGAATAGTTGTTGTTTTGAGTATAGATGGTGTTGAGAGACTAATTGATCTAATTATTATATTCTATTGTGTCTAATCTAGTTGATAATTATTATACTAATTTTGAAATTCTGTTCTTTCGCTTTTGGTTACGACTTAGGGTTATTTATCTGATTTGAAACATTTAGTTTTGGTGCTGTATTCTATACGATCTTTGATTCACGTAGCGATATGAATTAAACATGGCGGTTGTCTATGTTTACTTTTTGTTGTCCATAACAAATTGTAAAAGTCTGTGCTTATACTAGTTTTAATTTACGATACAGAATGATTGAATAAATAAATAAATGATGTATGTATGTGGGCGTTTGTGCTGTGCTTAGTGTAATCTGTTATAAAATTTACAATTGTTGGTGTGTTTGTTTAGTTAGTTCAGGTTACCCTACTTCTAGGCTAAAATTTTAATCAAGGTTGCTATCGTGTTTTATTCTCTAACTCAGTTATTTATGTGTGCGGTTTTTACTATCTAAGGATCATAACATTTGCTTGATTGGTAATAATATCATGTAATTTTGAAATTCGTATATACTTCCTAGTACTTTATGGCTATTTCTTTACAAGAGGTTAGGTTGGTTCTCTTAGATAGGCTAGGCTAATGAATGTCGTAGATAATTCTCTTTTATTTATTGGTTAATTATTACTTTTCGATTAAGATGGGGTTTGATACATCATAAATGCCCTTTAAATTAATTTTGCGCAACCTGTGTAGCATAAATTATTTTATATGGATCAAATCTCATCTTATTCCTTATGATACTTAATAAGAACAACTTTGTCTAACATGACATAACATATAAACAATACAATTAATGAACAAAATCTAATAAACTTAATAACTATCTACAATTATTAAACAGAATTATAATTATTGGGATATTTGGGAAGGGTACTTATAATGTTTATGATAAGGTTATAGTTCATGGGGGACGGGGAATATCGGAGTGGGGAATACATTAATATACGATATTATGGTTGATTATGGAACACTGGATTTGTAAACATATGTTCTATTTCGTTATTGAAACACTGAGTTTTTCTATTATTTAATAGATACATTGTTCTTATTGATATCGCACGTTATTTGTACGGAAACATTGTCATGGTTAAAGGGAGACATAGTTTATAAGGGGAACACTTATTCCTTGGAACTATAGTTTGTATAATAACGCATATTATGACGTTCACTTATATAAAAAAAAATTACACAATATATACATTTAAACATTCTGGGTTATGATATCACTTTGTAACTCTTTAATGTAATTATTTTACATTTGTGGTTAAATTCTCTGGTATCTTATATTATTTAACGTATGTATTTTATTGGAGTTCGTTGTCTGGATTGGTCTGTACAGGTGTAGCTTCGTTGTATTGTCGTAACAGAGAGATGTGATATGGACCATATGTCTTTCCATCTTCGTCGATGAGGGTATAAATTGCTTTGCCTATTTTCTTTAAGATTCGTAGTGGCCCAACATATATAGTGAATAATTTGTTGATATACATTGCAACGTCCTGGTTTTTCTGAAAAGATATTCTTAAATTTTGAGATTAGGTTAATAATTTTGGTTTTTTCAAAATGACTAAGTTTGTTATTTTCTTTAAACATTTCGCAAATTTCATTATAATCTGGGTTATTATTATTATTAACAATTTGAGTTAGGTTAGGTTCATTTATTACATCGGTGTCATCATCATAATATAATATTCTGCATTTTGCTGATTCAATTGTTTCATTTCCAAACTCCATTTTTAATCTGATATTGTCTCTATTTACGAGAATCAATTCATTATTGTCGAAGTTTATTTGCATTCTCAAATTCTTTATCATATCGATTCCTATAATACAGTCCTTTATTAAATGTGGCACTATGATGCACTGTATGTCAAACTCTAACTCTTGGATCTTTGCTTGTAATAAAATTATTTGTGATACCCGTTTAGATTTATTGTTTAAAGCTGTAGTTATGTAGGTGTTGCTTACTGGTAACTGCTCAAAATGTCCTAACTTAGCTTTATTGTTTAAAAACCAATTTTCAGATATACAAGAGATGGTGCTACCTGTATCTATTAATGTATTTGTCGTTATACCATTTAGTATTATATTTATTTCTGGACATTTATTATTTAAGAATGGCACTTGATTTTCGCTGTCTTCGTCTTCCGTTAGCAGGAAATCTTTATCACAGTAAAGATTGGAGATCATCAGTCTTGAATCGTTAGCATTGTTTATGTTGGTAGGCATATTTTCTAATTTATTTTTGTTTATAGGCACTGGCTCAAGTTGTGAAGTTTTTGTCAACGTTTGTCTCTCTGCTTCACCTGTACATCCGAGGTTCTCCTTTGTAGAACTTCTTAATCCAGTGCGTTTGAGTTTAACGCTGGTTGTTTTTCGTTGGATTCCGTAGCTGGTTCGTTTCTTGTTGTTACATCGGGTTTGGCTGTTGTGGCTATCAATTGGCAGAGTTTCTGCTGCTCAGGCGTCGGATAGGCTTTTGGTCTTCTTTCTTGTTGTGCATAATTTCCGTTATTCTGGTACTGAGGTCTAATATTTTGTTGAGGGTTATATTGAAAATTACTCTGTATGGGTCCAGGTTGTCTTTCATACTGTCTGTGTTGTTGTTGTGGCGAGTGTCTTGTATAATTTTGTTGGTATGATGATGGTCCGTTTCGATAATAGGTTGGTCGTGATGGTTGCTGGTATCCAGGTGTGTTTTGATATGGGTGATCTCTAGGTGATTTGTATCTTGGATTCTGGTTTTGAGTGGGCCTAAATTGGTGGTTCTTGTAATTCGGTTGATGGTTCAGCTGGTAGTGTTGTTGTGTTCTATTTGATGTGTTAGTAGACCCTCCTCTTGGGCTATTGTTGTTATTACGTCTTCGGATTTCTGCATTTGCCTCCTCAGTGTCTTCTCTTTGTAGAAGATCTGCAAACTCCTTTATACTCTTGATGTTCTGGACACGTTGAGCATCCTGTATCCTCTGGTCGAAGTGTTCTACAAGTGCAGCGATTATATCTTCTTCCTCTGGTTGTGGTATCATTGATTTCATAGTCAATACTCTATCAATGAAATATTCACTACGAGTTAACTTTCCACCTGGCCTGTAATGTTCAAATTCTAGTTTTTGTCTCGTACTTCGTTGTACGTCACGATTCCAAAATTTAGCTAGGAATTCATCACTAAATTGTTGGAAATTTGAAATGTCACACTTAATTAATTCCCACCATCTGGCTGCGGTTCCTTCTAAACTATTTTCAATAATATCGAATAACAAATCTTGAGTGTCTTCGATGTGATTGATTTTCCGATTAGTTAACCTTTCATAATATCTAGTCATCCTATATAGATATTCATTGGGATTGGCGTGTCTGCCATTGAAACGTGGAAGTGTTGGATTTATAGGGTTGTTATCATGATTATATGCACCACAAATTACATTTACAGGTGCGGATGCAATAGATTCTGGATTAGTTTTAGGTAAGTCAGCTATCATATCTTGTACTTCCTTGATTAGATTGGTTTTAGTTTTGGTTAATTTATTCTCTAAAATTTGTTCTTGTTGTGTTAGTGATTCACTTAAGGTTTGATTGTTTATTGTTTCTTCGAATCTAACCTCTAAAGTTTCAATTCTTTTATTATTACTTTCTAATGCCTGTTCTATTTCAACTAATTTTCCTGTGAATTGCGTTTCAACTCGGTTAATCTGATTAGTTAGGCAGCCTTTAACCTCTTCTAACTCTGTCTGTATCTCTTGAAAGTTATTTTTAATAAAGGTCTGGTTTTCTATTTGGCTTTGCCTAAATTTTGTTTCTAAATTAGCCTCTAAATTTATTTCATTTTGTTTGAGTTTTGTTTCTAAATTTATTTGTAAATTTTGAATAAGCATCGTCATCTGTTCTAATAGTGTCGCTTGATTTAGGCCTACAGGCGTTTCGGTTTCTACATTAGATTCTAAACTAGTCATATTTTCTCCTTCGGTTTCATTTAGGGGAGGTGGTCTTAGAGATTGAAGTTGCCCTTCTTGAGCCTTTTCACTAGGTTTAATAGATTTCCTTAAATTATATTTTGGGTTACCTTCGTCTTGAGATGGATCCATTTTATGAGATTCAATTTGGGATATTTGTTATCGTGTTTGCAGTTGATTTGTTTAAGTTTTATGATGGTTATCACTTTAATATTTAACACATATATATATTATTCTAGGCCTAATTGCACAACTTAAATACTAACACAATTATAATTAACATTTAAATAACATAACTAGTCTAATGTTGTATGCTTATACTAGCCTATGTGTGGTGTGTTAATGTGTAAAATTTTCAGTGTTATTTTAATAATTTTGCAAAATTATTCACAGCAAGCACGTTGGTCGCCATTTTATAATGAATATCTATAATGTATTAATTTAAATACTTGCCCCAAAGTTGGGAGCCATTTTATAATGAATATACTATGTAAACTATAATTTATTATGTAATTTCCTTTTTTTGTTATTAGAAAGCCTAATATTCTGACCCTACTCAATTCAGATCAGTATTAAACTCCTAAATTGTAAACAATAAATTAATATTAGATGAAATTAGGTCACAAGAAATAAGCATAAATTTATTAACT
>JAGFPH010024097.1:0-11563 GCA_018207615.1 Philaenus spumarius
CGAAAGACAATTTAGTCTGTAGAACTTTCATTTGGACAATACAAATTCCTTTGCCAACTCTGAGATTCTTGGAAGAAATGTGACGAAAGGTCAACTGGAATAACGTAACATATTATTACAGCAGGTATTTGTCCGCGGTCGCGGTCGTCAACTTTGAGTGACAGACATGCAGAAACCACCGCGCCGCAGCACATTATTACCGGTTTATTACAAATAGTTATTTATCGCGCGGATTAAATAGACTTAAGACTGTACTAATTGTAGACTACTTGTGTCGGTAACAAAGCGACCGAGAGGCTAAAGGCGCTAGCCCAGTCTCCTACAGCGAACAGTTTGGGTAATGTCTAACCTAATTATTGGATATCGATTTATCTACGCTATACGCTGCTCCCCCCGTCTCCTTTAGTCTAACTGGCGTAAGTAAAACAATTAATTATGAATACCTTTTTATCCACCTATTTAAGCCTTCAAGTTCTAAAAATGTATAAGATAAACGGTACCAGGATCTGGCACATACTTTCTCACAAACATATTTAAATTGTTTAAACAGATTCACTGTGACTTCATAATTGTAGGTGGGGTAGGAGAGGTGATTTATTAAAGTAGGAGATTAACTAATAAATATTATATTATTATTGTCTAGAGATAAAACTATTCGATCGATTTCGAACGAATTTGCACCAAAGACGTCAATTAGGCCTGCACGAAAAAAGGTTTTGAAATTTTTTGGAAAACAACTTCTTTTATGGCCAAAAAACCCCCAAAAATCAGTTGTTATTATTATTATTAGCTAAACGAGAATTTTTAGAAAGATGCTGTTTTTTGCATATGGTAGGGTACATTAAAGGCTACAAATAAGCTAAATTTTATCAAAATTGTTAGAGCCGTTTTTTATTTTAAAAAAAAACTGATTTTTTGGGGTTTATTTGCCAAAAAGGGGATTTGTTTTTCAAAATTTTTCAAAACCGTTTTTCGTGCATCTATACACTCCTACTTGACATGTCTGGTGCAAATTTGTTTGAAATCGATTGAATAGTTTTCGCTCTAGCTTTGTATACATACAGACATACAGACATTTTGTAAAAACCACTTTTTTGGACTCAGAGATTCCCAAAACGGATATTTCCACATCAAAAAAATCACAACATAAAATTTTTTTTGCGATCACTATATACTTTATACTATAGTATAGTGAGAAAGAAAAATATAATTGTAACTACTAGTCTATATTATTCTAATTCCAAGATTCCTAGCTTCAAATTTTAAATATCATTTCCACGTTATTGGAGGAAAACACTTTTAAACCTTGCAAACAAAATGGGTATATTTGTATCCAGAACCATTATATAGAGTGGAGCAGTGGAACATTAGGCTACTTTTTATAAAGATCGACTTTAAATACGTTTCGTAAGAAATAAAAAAATAATAACATTAATTAATTTATTAGTGACAATTTGCCACCTGTAAGTGATGTTCTTGCATGAACTTCTTAAAAGTTAATCCCAGGCAAATAGGACCTTTCCCAAGTACAACACAGCCTGGTTGCACTGAGAAATCAAAACTTTTTCATGGAAAATGATTTAGTAAAATTTATATAAAAGATCTGCATATAATAATTCCGAGAGAAAAAAAAGATAAATGGATAACAGTGTCATAGTTTTAGCTTATGAAATTTACAAATCTTACTTTCCTAATACTGAGAATTATTTCTTTATAAAAAGTATTCAAATAAGAAAGTGTGACATTCATTTCAAACAAGCGCATCAACAAGTCAGTTGATGTCTGGAGGTAAGTTCATGCAGTAATAAATTGTATGATTAGTTGATTAGCTGTGGCTTATGCTCTAGAGTTGTTTTATTCTACAGCACATTGCTGTAATAAACTAATGGATTTGTTCTCAAATAAACAACAACCATGCAGTTTTTTCAACTGACGTATTGCCCACCAAGTGTTTTTAATATTAATAAAACAAACTAACTTACAACTTTGTGTATATCTTGTGCAGCAAAACAGGACAAATTGTTTAACATATCTGAACCTTTATGACTTTGGGGGAGCTTGAGGGGGTAGGGAGATAAACAATTTCAAATATAAAGATAGATCATGTTATACACCATTGAAAAGCTTATTAAAAGAGAAACATAATGGCACAAACTAGAGCTTAGTATCTTGCTTCCTTTCCAAGTAATGGACAATCAAAGTTCTGGAAAATGATATTGTTATCATAGCATCAAAGCAGGTTATTAATTTGTTAATATTAGGAATAAGTAGGTTGTATGTTATTTTCCAGAACTTTGATTGTCCTTACTTTGAAATGAAGTAAGATATTAAGCTCTAGTTTGTGCCATTGTGTTTCTCTTTTAATAAGATTTTCAATGGTGTATTACATTACCTACCTTCATATTTGAAATTGTTAACGCCCTTACCTCCCCTAAGCCCCCCAAAATCATAGAGTGTCAGGTAAGTTTAAAAAATTTTCCTGTTATGCAACACAAGATATATACAAAGTTTTGTGAACTTAATTTCAGTATCAATAAACGGTACCAGGAACTGGCTCATACTTTCTCACAAACATATTTAAATTATTAAACAGATTCACGGTGACTTGTAGGGTGGGGTAGGAGAGGTGATTTTGTATTAAAGTTGTTTCCCATAAAAATCCATAAAATAACGGAAAGACCAACTTTTCTCAAAAACGGCTCGAACGATTTTGATTAAAATTTTACAGTTTATAGTACTTTAGGTCCCTAATAAACTATAAAGTTTTAATCAAAATCGTTAGAGCCGTTTTTGATAAAAGTGATTGTTGCGTTATTTTAAGGGTTTTTATGGGAAAATTACCCTTAAAAATAAAAAATTCACAAAAATGAAAAAATTCCAGGAGATACCGTGGATTAGTACCTCCATACCAAATTTCATCAAAATCGGACGACTGGTTTAGGCTCTAGGTCTGATAACATCCACACAGACACACAGACACACATACAGACACACACACAGACATCACTCCGAAAACCACTTTTTTAGGTTCAGTGGGGCCCAAAACGGATATTTCCACCAAAAACTCAAACTCGAAAATTTGTACGAATACAATAGGTACTTTCTCCATATACTATGGTATAGGGGGAGAAAGTAAAAATAATGAGGGGGTTAAATGGACTTTATGAGCATTCTGTATAATAGATCAAAACATGTGAAATATTGTTAATTTTTATTTTGTAATATTTTTCTGATTACACACTTCCCCAGAAAAAACATGGATTATGATCAGGATTCGAACCCAGGATCTTTACCATTCCCTGGTAACACACTATCAACTGAACCATGTTGGTAAAGATCCTGGGTTCGAACCTCGGTCTTGGTCCATGTTTTTTTTTTGCTTGTAATTTAGTTAAACTAACCCTTGCTGGGGAAGTGTGTAAGCAGAAAAAATATAAATAACAATAAATAACACCACTGTAAGCTGCAAATAGAACTTTGATTGTTTTCAATGTCGTCATACGAGGTATTCAGTTTATTAATTAAACAAATGAAGTAAACTCTGCAAGTGAGATAACATTGACCAATATCTGGTGTGATCAGGATGGCTCAGTTGGTAGAGCGTTAACACGGAATGGTGAAGGTCCTGGGTTCAAATCCCGGTCTTGGTCCATGTTTTTTCACTTGTAATTTAGTATGTGAAATTTGTTTGAAGAAGGAACTAAATCATATTATTACAAATTCAGTTAGTTAGACCAAAAACTATTAATTTCATCTATATTATTAACCTGAAAGTAACCAATTTACCAAAAAACCTAATGTTACATGACATTGAATCAAATAAGGTTGAAGAATAAAGGTATTATTAATTTTAATTAAATAGTAATTTTATTCTCATAACACGTAATATTCAAAAAGTACCTCCTCCAAGTATCCACTTCTCCTTGAATGGATGGCTGATCGCTCGTGACTTTGTCTGAAATGCAAGCAACAGTCATGATTGTAGACATTTCTATAACATAACGGAACTATATCAATTTTAAGTAGTGTAGTCCAGACATATTTATAATACAACTAAACTATAAAAACAATTATGGGCACTTGAGACAAATTTAAAACGTGGACGTTGTCAAGGGCTCAATTCGTACCCACTTGCCCACTCAATTTTTGTACCAAAGTAAAATTCAGTGTAATTTGTAAGCAGCTATTAGTTCTACTTTTTATATTTAAAATAAATGATGTACTCAACAAATTAAAGTACAAATGTTTATTTACCTTTTTTTATATTCTGCAACCATGATGGCATTACATTTGATGACTTCTCTGCCTCTTGTTATCTTGCTTTCGCTTTCTTTCTGTTAAAAGCTCCTGGTGTCTTTTTGACATATTGTTGTACAATTCTTGCGACCGACACCGGCCACCGGGGCTTGCACCCGATCGGAACCGGCGGCAGAGCTCACCTCAAGAGGCTTATCTGTGCGGGGTATATCCGTTGGTTTATCACACATCATAAGGTTTTTCCTAGGAAGAAGAATAGCTTAGTGTAAAAGAAGGACCCCTAGCCCTCGAATAATCTAATAGCATCGGGATCGGAAAAAAATTGGTCAAGAGAGACCGTTTGGCCAAGAGAGACCAGATAGGATAGATAAAAGAATAAGGGATCTAACCCAAGACAAGAAGAAGAAAGTTAGATCCAGCATGGGTACCTCGGGAATGCCAGTTCCCGTACTCACAAGGTGTGAGCCCCTGAGGAAAGACAGCTAAATATTAGACAACCAGTTATATCACCTAGGCCAGACAAAAAAGATAGCCTATTTCTTCCTATAGGTGATATTAACTTATTCTGCAGCTATTATAGAGCAAAAAAGTTACAGAAAATTTCGCTCGCAAAGTGAGTGCTCTATAGTACGTGTAATATATTTATTTATTTATTGGTTTCTTTGACAAAAAATTTGTATAAAACAAGTCATATCACAACACACTGGAACAATACCCACAAAATACAATTAAACAACAAGTAGTACAAAAAATAGAGCAAAATATACAATAATCAACACAAATACAAAAAATTTAAAAAATTAAGTTAATGAGATTTAAAAAGTTAAAATGCTTTACAAAAAAAAGAGATCACATCTATCACAAAATAGAGTTTGTGATGCACAAACTCTTCCACCGAGTAAAAGGATCCAGACAATAGAAATTGTCTAAGACTGTTTTTAAAAATCCAGTAGTTTGGGGAATTTTTAATGCTTTTAGGAAGCACATTCATGAACTTTGCACCAGCTTGTGAGGGAAGTTTACTGTATAAATTTAACCTGTGCTGTCTGGCACGGTACTCACAAGCTTGTCTGGTACTGTAGTTGTGTATATCCATATTTTGGACATGATCACACTTGAATTTAAAAAAAGCAACATTTCAAGTATGTAAATACATGGAAGTGTAAGTACTCCATAATTCTTGAAATAGTTTTTACAACTTTGTCTTTTATGTAGCCCTGCAATAAACCTTACGGCTCTTTTTTGCAAGACAAACACTCTTTTCATGTTCTGAACTGATGAGTTTCCCCAAAGAAGAACTCTATAGTTCAAATAATGATACACTAGCCCATAATAGGCTGTTAAAAGTATCGATCTACTACAGTATGGCTTCAAACTTCTCAGTACAGATATAACTGAGCTAATTTTTATACTGATATTGCTAATGTGGTCATTGAAGTTCAACTTGTCATTAATTAGAAGACCCAAAAATTTTATTTATTGCACTTCTTCAAGTATATTATCACCTAGCATGACACTTGGTGTCAGATTTGAGCTATGCTTTCTACTGAA
This sequence comes from Philaenus spumarius, assembly GCA_018207615.1. Lineage (NCBI taxonomy): Eukaryota > Metazoa > Arthropoda > Insecta > Hemiptera > Aphrophoridae > Philaenus > Philaenus spumarius. Next base: position 5,809 of record JAGFPH010024097.1, read on the forward strand.
GTTTATGTACTTAGTTTTACATGGATTGATTGTTAAATAGTTTTCAGCAAAATACTGTCCAGTGGCATTGACTTGTATAAAAGCCTTCTGCTCAAATTGTTGAATACAATCTGCTTGAAAACTTAGTGTTGTATCATCAGCAAATTGAATTACCCTATCCGCATGTACTGATGATGACAAATCATTAATATAGAGTAAAAATTACACTGGGCCGAGAACTGATCCTTGCGGGACTCCATGTCTCAGCTCAGTCTCTTTAGACAGCCTTCCTGCAACATTAACACGCTGTGTTCTATTGGAGAGATATGAGTTTATCCATAGTAATGTAATCCCTCTAATACCAATATTTTCGCATTTCTTAAGTAACAAAATTAAAATCAAAACAACCAAAAGCTTTAGAAAGGTCCAGGAAAATGCTCATAACTTCCTTTTTCTTATCAAGACCTTCCAATAAGAAGTCCATTAACTTGAGACTACTGCATCGATTGTGGACTTTCGTTTTTGAAAGCCATATTGGCTACATGGCTACAACAAAGAATATTAAATTTATCTAAATATTTAAGAAGCTGCTATTAGAAACAGTTTTTCAAAAACTTTACTCAATGCCGGGGGCATCGAAATGGGTCTGTAATTATTAATAACATTTCTTTCACCCTTTTGAAATAAGGAAGGACCTTAGCAGATTTTAATCTACTTGGGAATTTACCTTTAGAGAATGAAGAATGTATTATAACCTGAAGAGGTTTGGTACGTTCTTCAGAACACTGTTTGATGAGCCACACAGAAATTTCATCAATATCAGTGGACTTTTTATTTTTTAATTTCCTAATAGTTCTAGAAACATCCTCTTCATGCACAGGCAAAAGAAACATCAACGACTCCATATCTCTGTTTCGGAATGAGTATGGCTTACAATTCTTACCTTGAAATAAATTTTGAGTGAAGAAAGTATTAAATAAGTTTGAAACAAGTGATGGTTCAGAATAACTAACTCCATCAACGTCCAATTCCACATTGCCAGAATTAACATTCTGTTTGCGAACATCATTAATAATCTTCCAAGAAGTTTTACTAACATTATCCGATTGACAAATTTGTTTGCTTATTTCATATGATTTAGCTGCCACTATTACACGTCTGTATATTCGCTTGTAATTTTTGTAATATGTTTCAAGATTATAGGTAGCCAAAAGGTCTCGCAGTCTGTCTGTACACCTAGATTTACTTCAAACATTTATGTTCAAGTCACCACATATAACAAATTTAAAACTTTTGAAACATAACTTTTGCAACAGAAAATCAAGATGATCGAGAAACAAGTCGATGGCTCCACTTGGAGCTCTATATAGCCCTATTACGACCACTTCCCCCCTCTCGCAACTAAATTTAGCCCCTGTTATTTCAAAATTCTTTTTCTACAGAAAGATTCTCATCAATCTTAAAACTATCAAAATGTATATCCTTCTTTGCAAAAAGCACTACCCCCCATCTTTATAAGACGTTCTAGAAAACCGACTTACTAAATTATACCCTTCCAGATTAAAACAATCAGTATTAAGTTTATTGAATCCATGCTCTGTAATCACAAAAACATTAGGATTCATATCGGCACAAAAAAGATTTAAATCAAAAATCTTATTGGTGGCTGCATTGTCACCCATTGATTGTGAATTCACTAACTGCAGTTCAGAAGTAGCTACTGGGAATACATATATATATATATATGATTTTTAATGACACCCCAAAACGTGTTCTAGGGACCATGATCGGTGCTCATTTGCTACTCCCGACCTTGGGTCTTACCATAAGGGCCACTGCAATAGCTCATTTTTCCTATGGAAATTCGCTAATAACTCATTTTCTTGCTTCAATCAGTTTTTTATTGCACTGTTTTTTTTTCTTTTGCGAACTATTGGAGGCCTGAAGGAGGGGGGGGGGGGCTACGACTTCCTATTAGGTATTTGGATTGAAACTGATGGATTAAGAAGTGAAAAGCAGGACCTGTTGTACTAGCACAAGTATACTGAAGTATACTGGTGTATAAGTGTATTAAATGTGATTTATAAACTGGAATAAAATTTAACTTTTAAAAATGAATAATTTATTTGTTGGGTAATATTATGATCAGTTATATTATTGTAGTTTATTGTATCAATATAGTCACTGATAATAAGTCAAATATACACTGAATAAAATGTTGGTTTTCACATTGGTTGGTTGAGACAATTGAAGTGGCATGTCTGTTTTTTTTTTACAACTACCTCTATTTTGCAAAATCAAAAGTAAATGCTGCGTACAACCTTGATTTTCTCAGTGAAAATAAAATAATGTGAGTAGGAATGTGGGGAGGGGAAATATTTCACAATTTAGTCAGTTGTAGAAAATAAATAAGTAAGCATCTGTCTATTTAATGGAATATTTCAATTAGTTTTATTCAAGTACCGTATGTAAAATACAGTACAAAGGATTTTTCTTAAAAGTATTTAACAATTAAGGCTACATTGTGCTTTTTTATGGTTAAGTTACATTTGCTTTAAACAATAATTTTGGTGTAAGAATTCTTCTTTTTTCTAACATTAATAAAAAATTTATTTGAATTTAAAAAATACAAATGTGTTGCTTTTTATTTTCTATGAATTTATGATTATGATTTTCAGTCAAAAAGACAGAACGCTACAATTGGTGTTATAGAAATCAGTCAAAGGGACGACAAATATTTTTTAAAGTTTTACTGAATCTGGATTGACATTGTAATGAGGCTAACTAGACTCATAACCACTATAATGAATTTAAAATACTCATTTAATTTTCAATCTGAACTTTTCTCCTAAACTAAATTAAAAAATATAACACAAACAATAACCTAACACAAATTAATTAAATAAACATCGATACAATGCTGAAATCAGTGCAAGCTAATTTTTCTTTCGTCCAGTTGTCAAATTTTTCCGCATAATCAGGAGTAAGTACTTTCCTCCAGGAGCCTTCTTCACCTTGCCGGAACAATTTTACATCTTTATCCAGTTCTTCCTGACTGGTTCCATCATCCAATAGCGTAGTCATTCTATTCTCTTTCATCTTTTCAAAACTAAGATGTTGCAAAAGTTTTGCATTTGTGTCTGCATTGATGGTGACATCCATGAATTGCGCCAAACGTTTTATTATGTCAGACAAATCCTGCAAGGAAAGAAAAATTTCTTTTATATTTATTTTGTAGGTTATTTTTTTACTGTAGGCAGATTAGTTTTTTAAAAGATTTAATATTATCGTACCTAGTTTTGTTTTATAAAGTTTAGAAAATTTATCTATAAAACCAGCATAGTGTTAGTTTCATGTTCATCAAAATTGGATTGTTTTAGCTTTAATATAATAGAAGTCAAACTTTCTGTTATAAAGATTAAAATGATATAAACCATTGTCTAAAAATTAGTTTTACATTTTGTTGCAAGACAGTTACAGTAAGCCTATCTTGGACGTCCATATGATACTTTCTAGGGGGGCTAGACCGAGGTATGGGGATTAAGGAGTACCCTCCCCTCCTTCGGCAAAAGGGTTTCAGGGCAATTTTTGACCTCCCCCAGAAAACTTTTAAAATTTGAGAAGCCAATTTGGTTGTTCAGGTGAAATATTAACCCACACAGCATTGAGTCCTGTAGGCTACCTTTACACCTTCAATGAATACACAAAGCTATAACACGCTTAGAGGCCGCATCAAGTAGTGACTCAGCAGCTCATGCTTGAACTCCTAAAAAAAATAAACTAAGTATATGTAAAATCAAACAGCACAAAACATTTAAAAAATATTTTAGTACTAATCTCTTTTAAAAAAATACCTGACTTCAATTAATATTACAGTACATATATTTTTTTTCATTGAGAGCACGAAGAGGGGGGGGGAAGGTGCAGCTAGATTTTTAAGAAGTACTTTTACTTTCTCACTATACTACACTAGTACAGAGAAAATATAGTGATCACAAAAAAATCAATGTTGAGATTTTTGCTGAAATTTCTGTTTTGGGGCACCCTGAGTCCAAAAAAGTGTTTTTTACAAAATGTCTGTCTGTGTGTATTCAAAGCTAGAGAGAAAACTATTTGATTGATTTCAAACAAATTTGCACCAAACATGTCAATTAGGCCTGTATAGATGCACGAAAAACGTTTTGAAAAAAAAACAACCCCCTTTTTGGCAAAAAAAACCCCAAAAAATCTGTTATTATTTTTTAATAAAAAAACGGCTCTAACGATTTTGATAAAATTTGGCTTATTTGTAGCCCTTAATGTACCCTAACATAGGCAAAAAACCGCATCTTTCTAAAAATTCTCGTTTAGCTAATAATAATAATAATAATAACAACTGATTTATGGGGGTTTTGGCCAGAAAGAGGGTTGTTTTTCAAAAATGTTGAAAACCTGTTTTCGTGCATCTGTACAGGCCTAATTGACGCGTTTGGTGCAGGCCAAAATTTGTTCGAAATCGATCGAATAGTTTTCTCTTTAACTAATAATAATAATAATATTTATTAGCTATTAATCTCCTACTTTAATATCACCTCTCTTACCCCACCTACAATTATAAAGTCACAGTGAATCTGTTTAATAATTTAAATATGTTTGTGAGAAAGTATGTGCCCATTCCAGGTACCGATTATTACAGTTATTACCATGTTGCACCTTCTGGGAAATGTCTACCTAGTTTTTCACTTCATGGAAACTAGATGCCTATCTAAAAACCACTATCAACTTAAAATTTAATATACATATAACGTAATAATATTTATATAGGCTTACCTATCTGTAGATATATATATCACTTTTTGTTGGCATGAAAACTGCCATAATTTTCCACAAAATGTTTACAGAATTGCACATAAAATATAAAGATGAAAAATCTAAGAAGAGTTTGTTAATGAAAAATTAGGGAAGCTATTAAAAAAAAAAAAAAAAACTGAAAACTCACTGTAACTCCCATATTATAAAAAAGTATTATACAGTACTTCCTAAGAGTATAATGCCAAACACTTTTGAACAACAACAATATTCAAAACTCCCTTACCACATTGGATTCCACGTTCACCGTGCAGTACAGAGTGCCCATAAGCCATGTTATTCATACGACAGTCTCAGCGGTACCAGCGAACTAAAAAACATCAACTCCCATGCAATGCTCATACAGTTGACGCAACCCGTATGACAATCAATGAACGTGATGTTCCTTGTAATGGTAGTAGCATGTCTATTCTCCCGTAAGATATGTACTGCACGGTAAACGTGGAATCGAGTGTAGGTACAGTATCAAATCTGTTCAAAATTATTATAATCTTATAAATATTATCTAAAGCGTTTGTCAGAAACAATATTTGTACAAACAATCTTCACTGCAAGGCTTGACTAAAATGAGCTACCATGAAAACGTACATAATATTAGACACGTCAAAATTGTAGTAAATCTTCTAAATATTAACAAAATCTATTGACTGATACTTGTTTTGTACTGACTGCAAACCTTAGTGCTTAACTTTTGGGAGTAACTAAATGCATGGGAACTTTGAAATCTAAATATTCCTGTAGGCTGGGTTGAAAGGAATCTTTTGATGTAGGCCTTCTCCAAAAATTAATGATTACATGTTCTAGAAAAATACGGTATTTTATTTGGCAGCTCATATTTAGTGACTAAGGTGTCAAAATAAAAAATGTTAAATAATAATAATGTTTTAGTGGAAAATAAATGACAAATTCAACCATGCCAAACTTGCAA
>JAGFPH010024099.1:0-11563 GCA_018207615.1 Philaenus spumarius
GGGGGGGGGGGGGGTTTAACGGACTTTATGAACACTCTGTATACAGTTTACACCGACTTCCCAAACCGTGTTCTGGTGACTATGATCGGTCTTCATTGATTATTCACGATCTTAGGTCTCACCATAACAGCTAAAATTTCGTAAGTAATTGTAAATTATTCCTGTTCACTTTAAATATTAGCTATATCGTTCACAACTAATCGAGGGGGCGTACTAAGCACGCATTGCTCTCCCCCTGTGTAAATATACATTACTAAGTTAAACATATTTTGTGTCGTGCAGTATATAGACCACTGACGGTAGACAAAAAAAAGGGCAAACATCGGATAAATTCACATGTTTCTGATTTTTTGGTATGTTGTTAGGGTACCTACCAGTAGTGTAAAACCAAGTTTGCAGCTTCTTGTGCTAACTTCGTAGTGCTCGAAAACCTCGAAAATTTCCCACTGATTTCAGTTTTTGGCCCGAAACTCTTAAAAGGGTGCTTCCTACAGAAAAAGTCACTCTGTTTTTTTTTTGAAGCAGTGAACATTTCCTACAATTTGAGCCCAACCCTAATTTTTTAGGTCCAGTAAATTTGAAGATTCATGTTCTCAGAAATTGGATTTTATTTTCAAAAAGTACAAAATTGCATAACTATAATGTACACTGGGTTTGTTTAAGTATTACAGATGATGGGTGAAATCAGCTGTTATATTATATGTTATATGTACATGTTATATGTATGTACGTACGGATGTACACTTGCTTTTATAGGAGTAGATGAGTACGTAAATATGTTTTTTTTTTACTAATAATATGTGAATAACTATGAATATCCATAACAATTAAATGTTGTATTCACTCAGGCTCAAATCTGTCCTTCCCCCGATTTTACCCATTTTTGTTTTTCTAAGATAACGAGACACCTGTTTGGCCTACAGACTTCGTTCTGGGCTTAAATTAAAGCTAAATACCGTCTCTCTACAACTTAATTTCTAATAAATTTACTCGTAAAATGAGTATTATAGCCAATATTTAGCCCGGCAGACGACAAAAACTGAAATGTTGCACTTTTTGAAGATAAAATCTCATTTTTGAGGTCCTGTATCTTGAAATTTATTGGACCTAAAAAATTGGGGTTGGGCTCAAATTGTAGGAAATGTTCACTGCTTCAAAAAAGGACAGAGTGATTTTTTCCGTAGGAAGCACCCTTTTAGGAGTTTTGGGCCAAAAACTGAAATCAGTGGGAAAATTTCGAGGTTTTTCGAGCACCACGAAGTTAGCACAAGTCTTTCGAAGCTGCAAACTTGGTTTTACACTACTGGTATAGGTGGGTACCTATAGGGTTAACAACATACCAAAAAATCAGAAACATGTGAATTTATCCGATGTTGGATATCTTAAAAGTCGGTGGTCTCTTAGAAACTCAGGTTAAAAATTGATGCAATTGTGCTTGTATAACATATTGTCAAAACTGTTGAGCAAAAGAAGTTTCCTCATTTAAAATGCTCGATAGCTGTTATAATTTCACTAAGAGGATAACTTATTTTACTTATATTTATCGCGCTGTTATATTTAATGCTCTCAGAGTGAGCACAAAGGACCTAATGTTTCACTCGGCACTTGGCTTAGTCGCAAATGGACTCAATAAATTCACAGCACAAAACGCGTTATTAATAATACAGCCGTTATATTTTGGCAAAGAATTAAACAGCTGTTGTATTTCGAACGTATGTTTAAATTGTATTTAATCATTCAACAAAGTAAACGTTGTTTATTGCATTGTTCCAAGACATTTTGTAGACTCCCTTACTGTATTGTTCCTTTGAGCACTACAACAGCTTTTGGCTTTAGCTGACGTAAGCGGCTTCGCCCTTATTAGCGAATTTCCATAGGAAAAACGAGCTATTGCAGTGGCCCTTATGGTAAGACCCAAGGTTGGCAGCAGCAAATAAGCACCGATCATAGTCTCCAGAACACGTTTTGTGGTGTCATTAAAAATCATATATCATCAAAATCATTTTAAGTCCGATTTGGTTCAAATTTGGTTGTCTACGTCGCTCGAACGAGTTGGTTAGCCAGAAAAATCCAACAACCAGAAGCATGTTTTTTGACTGAAAGTGAAATTTTTTTAAGATTTTTCCTACGAGAATGAATTTTTTTAGAGTTTTTTCTACAAATATAAATGTAGGATGTTATTCTGCACATTTTGTTTTTTACGCGACCTTATAGCTTGCTTGGTTTCCCCAAAATTGATCAAAACGTAAAATACCGTAAAAGTACCCGCTTTAAAGCCATGTGATGGATTTTACTGTAGGGTTGGCGCAATGCATTGTGTATTGAAGATACTCCCAATATGGGGATTGGCGCGTGCTTTGTGTATTGAAGATACTTCCAATTCGCGGAATGGCGTGCGAAGCACGCAATACTTTGTGTATTGAATATACTCCCAATACGCGGAATGGCGTGCGAAGCACGCAATGCTTTGTGTATTGAAGATACTCCCAATACGCGGTATGGCGTGCGAACCATTTTTCCTCTCCTGGATTTGAAGCGAGGGCGTTTATGGTAGTTTACGTTTTGATCGATTTCGGGAAAAGTAGACTAGCTATAAGGTCGTACAGAAAAACAGACTGTGCAGAATAATCTCCTATATTTATTTGTTTACATGAAATCCCAAAAAAAATTGATTCTACTGTAGTACGAAAAACCTCAAAAATATATCACTTCCTGTCAAAGAAGCGCACCTCAGCTTCCAGCTGCTTCTTTCCGCTCGACCTTGCGGCCTCGGATTATGGACCGCTTCGTTACGCTCGCAGCGGACAAACTCATTTAGCTGGATGTGAACCAGTTACTTTTTAAGTTTTGATCGATTTTGAGGAGACCAAACGGGCTATAAGGTCGTGTTAAACAAACAAAATGGGCAGAATAATCTCCTACATTTATTTGTTTCGATAAAACTCCAAAAAAATTTAATTCTTTTTCAAACAATCTCAATAAATAGTTTCTTACCGTCAAAAAACATCCTTCTGGTTTTTCGATATTTTGACTAATGAACTAATCCGAGCTACTTGGAAAACCAACGTGTGTACCAAATTTGGACAAATCTGACGTTAAATGGGCTCGTTAGAGTGCGAACACTTATGTACACTTTTTTAATTTTTAATGTCACATCAAAACTTTTTCTTTGGACTATCATCGGTGCTCATTGACTACTTCCGACCTTAGGTGTCACCAAAGTCACTGCAATTGCTCATCTTTACTATGCAAATTCTCTAATAAGCTAGAACCCCAATAAAGATGGCTAAACAGGAAACAATACTTTGTGAGCTACAAGATATTGGAGAAATAAAGCGAAGATGACCGAAAAGATGCTGTAAGACAGTTAAGATACATGCTGTGGAGATGAGTTAAAGAGGAATATAAAAACGATTAAGTTAATGGCATTGGCTCTACAGTATACAGAAATCAAAGAATCACTCGCAGGTGTAAAAAGGCAAACCTTAACAACCAACAAACTTTTGGATTTGTGTTTGAAACTGACAAGAGCGCGAACATATCGAGGTGTCCCATAAGTAAACAGCTAAACTTCGGGGAATGGTTCTACGGGTCAAAATAAGAAAAACGTTCATATAAACATAGGCACGAAAACGCTTCGTTTTCCAGATATCCGCCATTTTTGTTTTTACAAAATAATTGATATCTAGAGAACGGTTTGACTGATTAAGTTCAAACTTGGCATGAAATTTAACCTAACAATGATATATCTCAAGAAAAATAAGCGATTAAATCCAATCATGCGTTTCAAAATGGCGGCTGTTTGAAAATTTCAAACCTAAATTACTCAAACACCGTACATTTTAACAACACATGTCAAAGCACTTTTCTTGTAGCTTTTTTGATTCCCTATCGGATGGTGTAATTGTCAAAACAATCGGATGATGAATAGTAGGTAAGTTAAACATAATGACAGCAAAATATACGTACAATATTGTAGTATTTACTGTGTTGGTATACTATGCCGGGTTGAACAAACCAATTATTACAAATAACTTAAAACTCTTATCTTTCATCAGATTTTTTCACAGTTTCACCATCCGATAGGAAATCAAAATTGCTTCAAAAAAGGTATCTTGACATCTTTCGTTAATATGAATTCTAGATATGAATTATTTTGTACAAAAAAACAAAATGGCGGATATCTGGAAAACGAAGCATTTCCGAAACTATATTCATATTAAGTTTTTTCTTTATTTTTACTAGTAGAACACAATGGCACAAACTAGAGATTAATATCTTGCTTCGTTTCAAAGTGATGGGCAATCAAAGTTGTAAAAATAACATACAACCTACTTATTGACAATATTAACGAATTAATAACCTGCTATGATAACAATAACATTTTCCAGAACTTTGATTGTCCATTACTTTGAAACGAAACCAGGGGCGGTCCCAGCCTTAAGTTTGGGGGGGGGGGGGGGCGCCGTCGTGGGTTTAATTTTTTTATCTCATGGAGGGGGGGTTTATAGCTAGTGCAAATTTATTTATAGTATCTAATTACAGTTAACGAACTCCTAACCTAAAACCTAAGCTTTAGCTTTAACCCTAGAACACTAAGGCTTAGTCTGACAGACTACTGTGAACTATCGATTTTTCTACTTTCCTTACTTCCTCTCCACCGAGCGGCCCACCACTCCGTGTACCTTCATTTGAGCACTAGCTGATTATATGGTCAGTATAGTAAGTCCGTACGAGCATGCTTTTTGCTAGTTTTTAGGTTCGCGTAGTCTGGTGGACTAAACATTAGTATTTACGTTAGTTTAATTATTGGTATGATACTGGTAGTTACTAATATGATACTGGTGCAGAACTGAACTATGCTCCTGAACAATGTAAGACAGTTGTACTGGATGTAAGACAACAACAGGATCACAAGATATGCACATTCTACCCTTCAGCAAAGAGAAGAATGACCTCATTCTTCTGTGAGAAGTGCTCAAGAGTAATTTGTGAGGAGTACCAAGCAAAGTGTTCCTGTGATGATGCCACATACTAAAAATTTTGTAAAACGTATTGAATGTGTTTATAATGACTCCTTATTCAAAGTTATGAGTGTAAAAATATTTGTTTAATATTTTTAATTTGGTTTATTACCCTTTTTAAACAGTAGTCTGGCAGACGAAGGTTTTGTAACTATGTTTGGCTAAAACCACCTTAGTGTTCCAGGGTTAAGCGACATTTAAATACTTGTCAAGTTTTTAATTGACCCATTTCAGATATAAATGAGTAGAAACTGAAACAATACACATTGTATCAATGGTTTAATATGTAATAGGAACTTACATATGAATTACAAGACAAATTCCAACCTCGTATTTAAGCTCTTAGCAAACCTGTTAATCACGGCATTCATATCCACATCTATGTCTCTATGAATATTTAATAGAGCTAGACCCACAAGTCATTCCACTCCCAAATTGTATTCGATTTGCGAATATAATTATAGCTCCCCAAAATTATGGAATAATTTATCTATGAAAACGTATTTAGTATAAAAAGGCTTATTAAAAATATTAAATTATTCAATATTTTGGGGTGGGTCATGACCCCCGTGATCACCCCTGGGACCGCTTGAACGAAACAAGATACTAAGCTCTAGTTTGTGCCATCCTGTTTCAAGCTATATACAAAGTATTGTTAACATATTTTCAGTAACAAAAATATAATAAAGGGGGTTAAAGGGACTTTATGAACACCCTGAATATATAATGTTTAATGACACCACAAAAAGTGTTTGGGGACCATGATTGGTTCTTATTGACCACTCCCGACCTTGGATCTTACCCTAAGAGTCACTGCAATAGCTCATCTTTCAAAATTATAAAGGCGTACATTTTACCTTGCTACAGAACGGTTTACCTATCAATAGACGCTAAGTACTAGTTAGAACTAAGCTAATAATCCGTTAAAGACAGAAGTCGCCTTGTGGTAAATTGAGCGAAACTAAGTGTTGTAGTGGGATCTAAGTGGCCGTGAAGCCAAGTGTAATGACTCAATTAGGTTTAGTGGTCGTACACTGTGCTTAATGGTATCGCACGTGCTCAAGTGAGGTCAAGGTCGAAACTTTTCTGAGCTTTGAAATGAGGTGCCCGGAAACTTTTGTACCTTGCTTACAAAAAGGGATAATTTTGCCTAATTTCTGTATAGTAAGGGTAATATGATACAAAATAATTCGAGCACGCAGCTGAACCCGCTGACGAGTTGAGCGAATTTAAAAAATTGAGTTTGTATATTTTAGGGTTTCAACCAATAATTTGGGAATTTCATTTACTCACGAAGGCACTGAATAGCTGCCTATGTGTTGGAAATGTATTAGTAGAATTTGTTACCTAAGCCAGCTTCGACTCACGCTTTGCTTCGTTCCACTCGCAGAGTAAAAAGTGGATTTGCGAGTTCTCACCTCGACCTTGCGGCCTCGGGTTATTGAGTGCTTTGCTTCGCTCGCGTACAAACTCGGCCGTCCATCTCGGATAAGAAGATGACCCCACGGGATCTGTTATGGTATTTTACATTTTGATAGATTTTGGGGGAACCAAGCGAGGTATAAGATCGTGTAAAAAAACTAAATATGCAGAATAAAACTTATATTTATTTTTAAAAGTTTCATTCTAGTATGAAAAATCTAAAAAAATAGTTACTTCCGGTCAAAAAACACGCTTCCGGTTGTTGTATTTTTTGATTAACGAACTCGTTGGAGCGATTTAGACAGTCAAGTGTGTACCAAATTTTACCAAATCGGGCTTAAAATGCGTTTGCTAGAGTACAAACACACATATAATGTGTTTAACATCACTGCTATATAGCTCATTTTTCTCATGAAAATTTGCTAATAAGGCGTTAGAATCAATACACCCATTGCCCACAGGTTTCTCTTATCATAAAATTGTAGACAAGTCTACCGCCTCCGGAAGGGGTTTTAGGGGGGTCGAAAGGGAACAACACGTGCGTGCGTGAAGGTGTGTATGTTAATTTACGTAAAATTGTCCATTCACATATATACACATACAAGCATAAAACTATTAACTCGTATTAGGCCGGTTTATATGTAGCTATAAATGGCATGGTGCGAATGGGGTAAATAGCGATATTTCTTACATTACGGAAGTTCTATAGCGTTTGGAAGGAATTGGTAGGATTAATGGTCTTAAATTAAAGGTATTGATGAAAGCAACAACTTTTACGTTTAAGGTCTATAAGAAATGTCTCCCAGTCTCCCGTTATAAACGTTAAAAAAAAACACGTTTTTTTACCTTTTTAACCCCCATAACCATTCCCCCAAGGTCACGAAAGAGGTGGTCAGGATTTCAAAATAAAAGATATGACATAAACTACAATATCCAAAAATTTTATAAAAATTGCTCTACAATTTTTTTTAGTTTTTGTATTTTGTTTGTTTAAAAATCACTACTTCCCTTTAAAACCCCCCTGACCCCCTCTTGTCATGGGCCGGAAGGGCGTGATTCGTTTTACTTCATTCATATGCTAAAAAGAACTTTTATACCAAATTTTAAGTTTCTAGTTATTGCTAAGTAGTTTTTGCAACTTCAGTTAGTCATTCAGTCTGGACAAAGCAACTTATATATACAGAATGATGCAAAAGTCCTGCAAACCCTTACACGTTAAACCTGTTTAAACCTGTTACACGTATTAACTTCAAACTTTCAGAAAGTTATACTGAGTAATATTGTGTGTTAACTCGTTTTAAAACCCTCGTTGAGACGAGAAAATTGGTGTAAGTAAACCCCTCTCCAAAACCGCAATCCAAAATGGCGGAGCCAAAAATTCAGTTTCTTCCATTTTTCTACGTATTGTATTTTACGTACAATTAGGTGTGTATTCATTTTAAGATACAGAAACATTGTTCAATGGGAGTTAATTTTATCTAAATCATAATTAATGTAGATTAAATAAACGGTACCAGGAACTGGCACATACTTTCCCACAAACATATTTAAATTATTAAACAGATTTACTGTGACTTGTAGGGGGTAGGAGAGGTGATTTTTTATTAAAGTAGAAGATTAACTAATAAATATAATTATTATTATCTAGAGAGAAAACTATTCCATCGATTTCGAACAAATTTGCACCACACACGTTAATTATTCCTTTATAGATGTACGAAAAAAGGTTTTGAAAAATTTAAAAAAACAACCCCCTTTATGGCCAAAAAACCCCCAAAAATCAGTTATTATTATTATTATTAGCTAAACGAGAATTTTTAGAAAGATGCTGTTTTTTGTATATGGTAGGGTTCATTAAAGGCTACAAATAAGCCAAAATTTATCAAAATAGTTAGAGCCGTTTTTTTATAAAAAATAATAACTGATTTTTTGGGGTTTTTTTGGTCAAAAATTTTCAAAACCGTTTTTCGTGCATCTATACAGGCCTACTTGACATGTCTTGTGCAAATTTGTTTGAAATCGATCGAATAGTTGTCGCTCTAGCTTTGTATACATACAGACATACATACAGACATACTACATACAGACATACATTTTGTACAAACCACTTTTTTGGACTCAGGTGGTCCCAAAACGGATATTTCCACAAAAATCTCAACATCGATTTTTTTTCGATGACTATACTTTCTCTATACTATAGTGTAGTGAGAAAGTAATACTTTCTCTATACTATAGTCTAGTATAGTGAGAAAGTAAAAAATTGTGCAATATTTCTTAAAATGCATACACATCTAATTTGTATTTAGAATACAATACGTGGAAAAACGGCAAAACTAAACTTTTTGGCTCTGCCATTTTGGATTGGGGTACCGGAGAGAGGTTTAATTTACACCAATTTTCTCGTCTACACGAGGACTTTAAAATGAGGTATCACACAAAAGGGTTACTATTTTACATTTTTGACTAGCAACCCCCCTTAACCGAATAAGGGTAAAATTAATTCATACCCCTAATAGGTGCAGAATTTGCCCAATCAAACTTCCTGCAAGTTTGGAGTTTAACGTGTGACAGGTTTAAAATAATTAAGGGGTTGCTGAATTTTTGCATCACCCTGTATATATAAGTGGCTTTATCCTGACTGAATGACTGATTGACAGACATTGAATCAACGTAGAGCAAAAACTACTTAGCAAAAACTAGAAACTTCAAATTTGCTATAAACTTAACGCTGCAGGTATCAAACTTGAAATTTTCTTCTTATGTCCTTTGTATTTGAAATATTAACATGATTTTCAGACATTGACGTATGCTATTAGAGATTAGAGACATAGACAAACAGATCCACAACGGAAGGTCTTCTGTTAACAATTAAACATAACATGGCTTCTCCAACCCACTTCATGTGTTACCCACTCCTTATATTGTTCAGTTGTACCGATTGCAATCTGAAAGGTCAAAGTTCGAATTTAACAATCGGACAATGGTTTTGTAGAAATTTCAATAGAGATTTTTGTGCAAAATATTTTGATAAAACTGAATTTGCAGAACGAAACAATACTAGGTGAAAGTGGGCAATTTAAATAACTGTGAAGGACATACATTTCGTGTGAACAAATCCGTGTCATCGTTAATGAATTTGTGATATGGAAAAAATTCCTAAACTACAAAAAATAAACTTATTAATAAATCTACATATCCTTAAAAAAAGAAAAAAAGAACATACCGGATAACCCTACAATTGACCACTAAATTTTAGTTTTCTCCATTATTTGTTGCTCAATTATAAAAAAACGTTATATAGTTGAATTTGTCTTAAAATGATCTAAAAATTGTGATAACATTTTTGTAAAATTTGCAGTTTTCTAGATATTTAACATTGACATTTTTTAACTGCCGCTATTTCGAAACGGATTGTTGTAGGAAAACAAATTTTTTAAGCAAATTGTACTATATTTAAATTAATATTCATACCAAGTTTCACTATTTTATCCTAAACCGTTTCTGAGATATTTGTAAAAATCACATACAAACTGACAGATAGAAAAGAAAAAGAGATAGGACGCATGTTATATTGTATTATTTGCATGTTTTAGCTGACAACAAACCAGTAGCTGGTGAGTTATTAACTTGGTGGTTGCAATTATGTGGAGAGCATTTCTGGGGGTATGGCATATGAACGCAATTTAACACATTATTTTAGATGTGGAATTACACGTGGAGTTATACGCTTTCGTCTTAATTACAACAACATTTTAAACTTAAATCCATTAAACTTAAATCCGTTTGGTTACCATTACGAACAAGTGAAACATTTTTAGATTTCAGTTAAGAGTACTACTAGCCTACAATAAAATAGTAAATAAACTGAAAATAACAATTTAAATCATGCATGAATAAACATAGAATTCATGCACATTATATGTTTAAATATCACTAACCTCATTTAAAAAGGAAGTCCATCCATCTGTTCTTCAGATGGGCAAACTTAACAGAATTTTAATTTTATTATAAACATAACCTGAACATAGCATTAACATAATCGGATTTATGAACACGCCCCATATCCTATTTAGGAACTTGGCCTATCTTTTTTTTTGTTGAAAAACTATTATTTGAATTGTATGGATGTTTGAAAATAGATTTGGGATAATGGGTTCATACATTTTGGTAATAGGTTGTGGCCTATTATTAAAACTATAATTAAATCACGAATGGCACGAATATTAATTATGAAAATAATATTAACAGCTTTTGATTGGCGTCTAACACATAAACACCAAACACAGCTAGCCAAAATACGAGAACAAAACTAACAACACATAACCTCAAAATGTCTTGCATTATTCACTAAATAAAACATGAAATATGAAACATGAACATAAAGGCATTCTGGCGGGCAAAAACCTAGCGTCCCGGTGGCAACCTGAAAGCTTTATGTGAGTTGCCATAGCAACTCATTAGTTACAAATCCCCCACCAGTTTCAATGCTAATAGCTGCATTAGGCTCTGATTGTAGAATCAGTGCGTTTCCAGAAGCTGCGCGAAGGTTGGGTTGATGTTCTTCGGCTTTTCAACCGTTTCGGGACATTTTTGGCCGTATAATTTTGGATTGAAATGAGGTTGATATTGATAATGCACTGATATTTAAAGAGATATTAATGTGATTAATTATTTGCTTTCTTTCTTGGGGGTTGTGCAACCAAACAACCTCACAAGGAGCCGCCACTGCAACAAACACCATACATTTTCGGACACTGTATATAAAAGAAGTAATGACTGACTGACTGACTGACTGATTCATAATCAACGTACAGCCAAAACTATGATAGCTAGAGCCTTAAAAATTTTTAGTGTAACAAAATATTGATTTTAATTCTTTAATAAATATAGTTTAAAAAAACTAAAAAACACGCTTTTAGAGCATATCAAACTAAAAAGTTAAAAATAATTTTTCAAATAAGCTTAAAACAATAATAAACGATAAATACTAGCATTATTATAAAAAAAGCGTTGGGCGCTCGATGTACGAGAAATATGGACAAAGCGCCCCACGCTTTTTTTACAATAGGCCTAATGCTAGTATTTATCGTTTATTATTGTTTTAAGCTTATTTGAAA
>JAGFPH010024100.1:0-11563 GCA_018207615.1 Philaenus spumarius
TGCTGGCGTTTTAATTTACCATCAATTTAATGTGTATATGCTGCTAAAATTGTTCATTCGTTTCTCAAACAGTTTTAGTGTTGCTATTTATATAAATTTTCTTCATTGTTAATGCGATGTGAGGAGGATTTTGAGCTTTTTCATTTGTCTTCATTGCTGGCGTTTTAATTTACCATCAATTTAATGTGTATATGCTGCTAACATTGTTCATTCGTTTCTCAAACAGTTTTAGTGTTGCTATTTATATAAATTTTCTTCATTGTTAATGCGATGTGAGGAGGATTTTGAGCTTTTTCATTTGTCTTCATTGCTGGCGTTTTAATTTACCATCAATTTAATGTGTATATGCTGCTAAAATTGTTCATTCGTTTCTCAAACAGTTTTAGTGTTGCTATTTATGTAAATATTCTTCATTGTTAATGCATTGTGAGGAGGATTTTGATCCATTTCATTTGTCTTCATTACTAGTGTTTTCATTTAACATCAATTTAGTTTATATATGCTGCTAAAATTGTTTATACTTTTATAGAACAGTTATATTATAGCTTAGTTCTGTATTTGTATCCATTGATTGATTTGTTCTTTGATTGTTCATTAAGTTATCAACAATTTATTCTTGTGCCACCGTACACAGTTTGCTTCATCAACTAAGTTCTTATGATTTTAATGTTGTGATATTTTGTGAAGATAGTTTTTTATGTATTTATCTTCTTTCTTGCCTGCCGTATATCACCAATATAAATGTGCCACCGTACACAGTTTGCTTCAATAACTAAGTTGTTATGATTTTAATGTAATGATATATTGTGAAATAGATAATATTCACTTTGACTGAAATAGATAATATTGTTTCCATGTTTTGTGAATGGTTTTGTTCTTGATGTGCTGATTTTTTTGCCAAAATGGGATCTGCTCTTTGTGATTTGTCTTCTTTGCTTGTTTATTGATACTTGTGTATTAGAAATTGAGATCCTTTTTTTCAAAGCTATATTATATCGGGGTGTTGTTCTGTTTCACGATGGAGGACTAGTCCAACGTTGTATGAAATTCACAAGAACTCTAACATCCTCGTATAATATAACTTTAAAAATGTATACAGTTGAGTAAGTAGAAACTAAGGGATCACAATTACTTTTTCATTTATGACCAATTCATTTCTTGTGCTACCACACACAGTTTGTACTTTGCCAGAAGAGTTTTATTGTTGCCTAATTTTGTAGATTTTTGTTTTGAACGTAGTGATTTCTTGCCAGAAGGTTTGTTACATTTATCCATGTGCTTTTTTTGCTTCTTCATATGCATTTCTTGTGCCACTCTACTGTTTTTACTATGCAGCTGTATTGTTGCCATGTTTTGTAAATTTAAGTGATATTTTTACAAAGAAGGTTTGTGTTCTTGTCTGTTCTTCTTCGTTGCTGGTATATCACCAATTCTTGCCACTTCATTTTCATTGTATCAACTTTTATGTTGGTTGTCGTCAATGTCTTGACCGGTGGACTTCATGGTCGTGTGACCATTTAGCTTGCAGGAGCAGTACTGCAATCCAGGGTGCACGTGCATTGGTGGTGGGCCAATGCGGACGCGGTCGTGCTACACCCCATAATTTTGAAAAGGTTGGCCGAAAAGGTGTCAATAAATGATTGACAGTGAAGCAAGATAAATTTTTGAGGTACATGAAAGTAGCTGAAACACAAAAATACTCCAATTAAACATTTATTATTTGGTTTCTTATGATGCAAAACATAGTACATTAGAAATAAAGAATTAACTAGCAGACACGCTATTGAAAGATATTCCATGTACATGAAAACTTGCTTTTTCCAATCCCTACTATATAATTAGCAGTTCATCTTTGCTCTGTTTAGTTTTCTACATCTCAAAACTAGAAACACTTGGCAGGAAGGTGAGCTTAACACAAAAGGGTGCTCGAATATTATTTTTGTTTTAAATATATTCATTAGTTTATCAAAAATCAATTAGGTCTGATTAAGTGATACTTTTCTATTTGGAAAACATGACAATATACATAGCCATAATTTTAAAACCATATATTACTTTATTGAGCACATAAACAGTCAGCCATTAACAATAAACCCTGACTCAAAGTTATAACAGCTGATTACGTTAAAAAAATGAATGAACTTCAGCCAGCTTAATTTTGAAAAGAAGTTACCTTGATTGTTATTATTGTACCCCGTCTATAATATCTTTCAAGATTAAAATTTAATGTGTAGTTGTGGCAATGTAAATTCCGGTAAACAGTTGATGTAGAGTGGTATAGTTGGGTAGAGAACTTGCTAATTATTATATGGCAGGGATATGGATATAGTAATAACAATGCGCATTTATAAAAGTTATTACCTTCACAATTCATTACAAAACTTATCCTAGATTATAACAAAATTATATAGCCATGTTTACAACTTCGTACAAAACGAATGCTTAGTTCTTAGAGCAGAGCCATCTAGACGATGAAAAAAACATGTAATTTGTAAGACAAACAACTTTCTAATATAAAATCATTTTGCGACAGCATATAATCATTATAAATTAAATGCATAAATGATCAATTAAATGGATTCTAAAACCTACATTTCTATAGGCTACATAAATTAGAACAAAACCATGGATTTAACACAAATTGAAATAATGGTCTGTATTTCAGTCTGTAGGTAAATGACTCGTTTTAACACAGTTCTGTTGATATGATCTGCTTGGCACATAATTGTACTGGCGAATAACCAAAGAAAGTAGGGTACTCCGAGGTAAATGGGACCGGACAGACCTCGGATAATACGGTAGGCTACATCAAGGTGACTGGGGCCAAAGTTACTTCAAAATCTATTTTATTTGGCTTTAGATAATATACTCGTAGTTTTAAATGTATTAAATAAATGTATCAATTTCTGATCTATTTCTTCTCCAATCCCTGACAGTCGCTTCCCCAACACCTAAATCACTTGCCACTTTTCTTATTAAATCACCTCCATCTAATCGTTTAATTGCTTCCCATTTTTGATTTAAAAATAAAACAACATGCTTTCCCTTTCCACTCATAATATGCCATTCTCTGAATGAAGTTCATAAAGTTTAATACTGACTAAAACCAAAAATAAACAAAATATAGTGGCAGGCGGAATAAACAACTCGTGGAAAAGGATGGTGAGTCGGTGAGTCTTAAATACGATGCCGCTAGGAGGGGAGTATGTAACAGGCAAAAGACTGCTTCGTCATTCACTATACTACCCGTCCGCTAAACTTTACCCATATCATTGTGTTGGGTAAGGAGCGAAAATGTTTTCAGGATGTACACGGCAAACTACTGCTTTGTTTTCTTTCCGTTCAATCTAACACAAAAGTTTTTATTATAAATTTACTTACTGAGAAATCCTCTCAAGCTATGAATTCTTTATCAAAATCAATTCAGTTAACCGTAAGGATTGGGGTAGACAACTTACCCCAACCACTTTAAAATAAAATAAAATAAATTAAGTAGGGACAATTGAATATCATGCAAGCAAATAGAACAAATTGGATTTATTAGAATAAATGAAACTTGGAATGAATTGTATGCAGAGAAGCCGAACGGAAGTTAAACAGGAAAAATGGTATCAGATTCTGAAGTACAGCGAACAATAGAGCCTGTCGATAAAGCATTCACTAATTTGCACACGCCACTGAAGAATTGCAAACTGCCAGCAAATTGGGCAGCCAATAAAATGATTTAAAATTCAAAATCAACCAATGAGAGAAAAGGTGAAAAATTCTGCACTTGGAAGTTACTACAACGCTTTAAAAGTTTCAATAAATTCAACACTATAAAAAGGGTTAAATTAAATCAATCAAAGTGCGAGAAGTGCGTGGGCATGCGGGAGTGAATAAAATTAATAAATGTAAAGTGTTTTGTGTGAAAATAAAATAATATATGTAAAGTGTGGAGTGCGAAAGTAAAGTGATTAATAAATATAAAGTGTTTTGTAAGGAGTAGGAAAGGAGAAAGGATAATGTGAGTAAAATAGAATGACTTAAATTATTGTATGACAGATTTAAATTATTGTATGACAGATTTCGAAATTTAAATTTAAAACCATAATACACATATAAAACATTAATCAAATTTTATAAAAGATTTTAACAATTAATGAAGTAATAAACATAATTCATGTTGAGGTGAAATCATTGAAGTTAGATGAAAATAGGGTTCATTTAAGAACACCTGAGAAGGAATTGGGATCAGTGGCGGCTGGTGAGTTATTAACTTGTTGGTTGCAATTATGTGGAGAGAATTTCTGGGGGGGGGGTCTGTATGAACGCAATTTAACACATTATTTTAGAAGAGGAATTACACGTGGAATTATACGTTTTTGTCTTAATTACACCAAAATGTTTAACTTAAAACCATTAAAATGGTTTGGTTACCATTACGTATAAGTGAAACAGTATAAAATGTTTAGCTTTCAGTTAAGGGTATACTAGCCTACAATAAAATAGTAAATAAACTGAAAATAACAATTTAAATCATGCTTGAATAAACATTGAATTCAGGCACATTTTATGTTTAAATATCACTAACCTCATTTAAAAAGAAAGTCCATCCGTCTGTTCTTCAGAAGGGTAAACTTAACAGAATTTTAATTTTATAATAATCATAACCTGAACATAGCATTAACATAATCGGATTTATGAACTCGCCCCATATCCTATTTAGGAACTTGGCTTATCCTTTTTTGTTGAAAAACTATTATTTGAATTGTTTGGATGTTTGAAAATAGATTTGGGATAATGGTTCAAAGATTTTGGTAATAGGTTGTGGCCTATCATTAAAACAATAATCAAATCACGAATGGAACGAATATTAATTATAAAAATAATATTAACAGCTTTTGATTGGCGTCAAATCAACACTACACTCTCTGTCTAGGCCCACTCAAATTGCTACAACTTATGAAGAATAATGTAAAAAGCACTATTGTAATGGAACCCAGACTAAAGACATGCACACTAAAATATATTAACGCAATCTAAAACAAATAAACACCAAACACAGCTAGCCAAAATACGAGAACAAAACTAACAACAAATAACCTCAAAATGTCTTGCATTATTCACTAAACAAAACATGAAATATGAACATCAAGTTATTCTGGTGGGCAAAAACCTAACGCCCCGGTGGCTTGTTGCAGAACTTTAGTGCACCTTAAGGCTTTATGTGAGTTGTCATAGCAATACATTAGTTACAAATCCCCACCAGTTTCAATGCTAATAACTGTATTCGGCTCTGGTTGCAGAAGCAGTGCGTTTCAAGACGCTGCGGGCGAAGGTTGGGTTGATGTTCTTCGGCTTTTCAACCGTTTGGGGACATTCTTGGCCGTAAATTTTGGATTTAAATGAGATTGATATTGATAATGCACTGATATTTAAAGAAATATTAATGTGATTAATTATTTGTTTTCTTTTTTTGGGGTTGTGCAACCAAACAACCTTACAAGGATCCGCCACTGATTGGGATTGATCCTACACATGATAAAGAAGGGTTTTAAGTTGTCAATCTGAAAGAGTTAAGTTAAAGGCGTTGGAAAATGGAGTGCTTCAATTTTAAAGGTAGAAATAACATTAGTTAATTTAGATATAGAAAGGGTAATTTTAATGAATTAGTACAATTTCAAGAACAATTAATAATTTGAATAATATTATCCATTTAGTTTTATGTGTTTAAAAAAATTTAAGGAATAATTATCCATTCGGATCATTTTGTCAATTTAAAATTGGACTGGGACTTTGTAAAGAAGGAGATT
Organism: Philaenus spumarius; assembly: GCA_018207615.1. Lineage (NCBI taxonomy): Eukaryota > Metazoa > Arthropoda > Insecta > Hemiptera > Aphrophoridae > Philaenus > Philaenus spumarius. The sequence goes on from JAGFPH010024100.1 coordinate 5,796, forward strand.
TTAGAAGCATAGTAAAACTAGATCATTATTTTGAAACCATATGTGTCTCTGTAATTATTGAAACCTAGTACTTTGGAGTACCTCTAGATCCAAGCAATATTTTGATTCCATTCCTGGGATCTGGTGGACGCCCCCAAACACTAATTGAGTCGTTAGTGGAAGGTAAGGTACATTTCAATATAGTGAAGAAGTAATTTTAAAATAACAAATCATTATATGATTAATTTAAAACAAAGAGAGAACACATTCACATATTAAAAGCCTAAGTCTGACATAACTTACATTTATTTGTAAGTTAACAGAATTGATTTTGACAAAAGTTTTTTTTTATTCGCCTCGGTTAATATAGCAACTCGGATTACCGAGACTCGGACTCTAGTGTAGTTATAAAATGTTTCTACAAAGCAATTTGCCTTGTCAAGAGAAAAACTACCAACAGTTTGTGTTTTACTTGGAACTCACAAAGATCGGTCATTTTTCCTGAGATTGCAATTGCTGAAAAGTTAATACTATCTATGTGCAGTTTGCTGCTTACCTAGAGTGACCCTTATCCTCTTGAAGTTAAGCGGTGGATTTCAAACGGTGGCCGAAACGAGGATTTGTTAGGGTGGTGACATTCACTCTGAGCTGAACTGAAATTAAAAAGCACAATTGTATTAAAATCTGCGCATTTTATGAATAATGTCACTTTTAAAAGTATTTGTCGTTGTCGTTAAAAATGTGAATATTTTTAAACCAGATGTGTCCGTACTGATATAAATGATTTAAAATTGTAATATGAAATAATTTTGGGTAGCTTGAAAGAAATTTATAAGCCTGTACTTATGATTCTTTGTATTGTATAGATAAAAATAGTTAAATAATTGACTGCGCATAAACGTTTGTAATAGCAGTAATATAATGTTGTGCCTATGTAATGTTTTATTATTATTTATATTTGATGCTCCACTAATTACAGAATAAAGCTATTAATTGGATTTTTTGTGTTTTTGAGGTTATTGTTTACATAATTATATTTCGATTTAACACCCGTTGTGTTTTCACATCACCCTATCATTCAATAGTTCAATGCTTTATTGAAGGTAGTTTTTACGAATGTTTCTCACGTCAAACAAATAAAAGGCGATATTTTTGAACCAAAGGTATTGATACAAAAATTGCTTTCTGAACATTGTGATTGAACTCATAATCCGTTATTTTTTATTTGACAAAAACTTGACATGTTGTGAATAGAGAATAAGAAAGCTTTCGCTCGGATCCAGTAAGTTACAGATCGTGCTGTCCCACCTCTCTAAAAATTATATAGCACTGGTTTATCTGAAATTCTAACTTGTGTGTAAAATATCAACTAAAATTATTTTTCCTTCTCATTTTAAAATAGGCAACCTGTGCGCTTACATTGTGAAGACGAGAGTTGTGCTACAACTACAATAAAAAAATTTGCGAGGAAAATCTGATAAATCCTTCACTAGAGTACCCTCCTGCACAATACTAAACATAATTTCATAAAGGTACATCTCTAAATATATTTAAGTCTATAAAATTGACTTTACTTACCTTCCTTCATGTACCCTGGCCTAAAAAATGGAGCCGTGCCCTGTGTCTAAAAACCTAAACAGAATTTGAAATATACTTTAGATAGAGTCTATCAAAAATCTGCAAAAGAGAAGGAAGATTTAAATTTACACAAAGAAGTTATTACTGAATAAAATAAAACCTGAACAAAAATCTCACAATAAATAAGTTTCCTAACCTCAAACGCGTTTCAACATTAGGATTGCGACATTGTCGTTGCAATTTATTGTGAGATTTTGTGTTCAGGTTTTATTTTATCTAGTTACTTTCTCACTAGTCAAGCTCATTAGTTATTTATTAAGTTATTAGTACTTTTTTTTAATAACAGTTCAAATATTTTCCTTCCTTTTGAATGAAATGAGCTCGACCAGTTTCAACCTCTAACACAGTTGCGAAGCCTGATGTTCGGTTCGGTTCCAACTGGCCAACTTAAAATAATCACATAAAGTAAAAAAAACTAAATTTATATATACTAAGTCAACATTTTGTTAACGCAATTTAAAAAAATGTTTATTAATTATTTAATGGATTACTGTCAAAGAATAAAAGTCATGCATGGACTTTATTACTAAAATTAACGCAGAGAATGTAAAGTTGTAAGGTAAGTAAATTCTAGATATAAACAATTTGTTTTTAAATGTACAAACATTGTGTACAACAGAATTTTTCTACCTTATGTGACTTTATTACTAAAATTAACGCAGAGCATGTAAAGTTGTAAGGTAAGTAAATTGCTAGATATAAACAATTTGTTTTTAAGTGTACAAACATTGTGTACAACAGAATTATTCTACCTTATGTGACTTTATTACTAAAATTAACGCAGAGCATGTAAAGTTGTAAGGTAAGTAAATTGCTAGATATAAACAATTTGTTTTTAAATGTACAAACATTGTGTACAACAGAATTATTCTACTTTATGTGTATTTAGTGCGTACCGTGAAAGTCTTAACATGTGTTTGACCAACATTGCTTCCAAATCGATTTCGTAAATTTTAAGTCGACTCCTACATCTTAGAAAATTTTGTAAAAAATAAAATTTACTGAATCGATTTGGAAGCAATGTGTTAGGTCAAGCACTTTGAAATAAACATTTTTTGTCTCTTGAATTTTTTTCTAAAAACTTCCTTTTCGAGATATTAGCAACTTTATGTTGATTTATTTCAACACGTTTAGGGCCGCCATTTTGTTTTGGGTGTTCCGATTTTTATTTTCTTTATGTCATTTTTCTAGTCTTAAATAGACCTTTAAAATGAGGTATCACATGACCATACTTCCCATTTAAAAATTTTGAGTTGCCGCCAAAATCCCCCATTTTTATTGGACACTCAAAATTTCCGATTGCTTCAAAACATACTTTGGGGGTAATTTAGTATCGTTCCCCAAAGGATATTTGTTTGATTTAACAAACACAAAAGTTAAAGGGGGGGGACCTATATGGGACACCTGGTATATTGTCATTTTGTAATACTAATGGATAAAATAAGAAGTGCCTTACAAAAGTTTAGTGGCTTTCCAGGCTGTTCTTGGGAGGCTCCAAGTTGTCCGCAGCTACCAAGGTCTTGAGTTTCTGAAGTAAACAAAAATAATAAATGTTAAACATTTGATCGATATACAATTAAATAATTTCTTTTAGCCTTTAGGCGCTGGTCAATTTTAAAGTTTTCCTACCGTAAGCTAAAGATAAAACAAATTTATTTTTTGTGCTAAAAAAGTCCGTCACAAAAAAGTTTCAGACAAAAGATTTTGTAAATATTTAAAAGATTTATAATTTCGAACAGGCTCGTTATTGTGCCTATTAATGAAGTAATGATTTTTTGTTAAATTGCCTTATTTTGGCCTAATCTTGATCTAAGGGTTGCTGGCGTCAAAAATGGATGCATACACAAATATTAGATAATATTTAGAAGGTTTACAGAATTGTTTAAGGTTTATTTAAACAGATTTTATAATGGGTCTACTAAGGAAGACATGACATTGAATCCCTATTTTCATACCCTTGTGCTAAAAGTTGGAACTAACAATCGGGCAAAATATGTTACTAACATTTAAAAGATTTACAACAATAATTTTGATTAATTTGTTGTTTTGAGGCCTAAACAACCCCCTCCCCCAGTATCTCCCCTTTCAGTATTTAAAGTTCATATTTAGAAGGTTTGCAATAAATTTAAACGGATTTGATCCTGTGAAGTTACTAAGCAAGTTATGATTTTTTTAATATTCAACCCCTATTTTTTCACCCTTTGAGGTGATGGTCGGTGCTTTCAAAAAACCTTTTGAAAAAATTTGTTTTCATTATTCTTTGGAGGTATAATGGCTTTTAATGGATGAAATATTTTTGATATTAAAAGAGTTATAGCTATTTTTCAGTTCTTCAGAAAACCTTAACTATATCTACGAGTTTAGGGTGCTTACATTATTTCTCTTTTCTACATTTGTGACACATGGTATCAATCCAAATAACAACGGACAGCTACTAGCATAAGTATTCCCTCTGACTTATCCAACAAAATGATTTTGCATTTCTAAAAGTAAATATGAAAATGTTTTGTTTCAACTTACCAGGAGTGCAGAACTTGTCACGTGTAAGTCCACACTGCTGGTCGACTTGTTCAAGTAGAGATGCTAAAAACAAGCAAACAATATTTAAGTTTACATTATTTAACAATTGCACAACAAACACGCAAAAATGAATTTCTGAACAAAACCATAAGTATAACGAAACTCTAAAAAGCATGTTTGTATATTGATTTAAGATTTTTAAATGTTTAAAATTTTAGTTTAAAAAATAACACCCAAAAATTTGGTACAGTTCCAATATCCAGTAAAAAAACCTGTCCACCTGGGCCAACAGACGCAGGCATGTATTAAACAAATTTATTCGCCTCTTGCGTGTACTGTTGCAGTTATTAAACAAAAAGTTTCAGTTTATATTCTGGAAATATTTTAAACATTTCAACAATTTTGATTGGGATCGAAATTTTGTCTACTAAGGCTAATGAATCGCCCATTAGCGAACTTAACTATGATTTTCTATCAATATATTTTATTTATCAGTCTGGAAGTGATTTGGGCAAAATTATGGCAGTTATGTCCATCAAATACATTTATATACATACAAGTAAATATAAATATATACAGGGTGATTAAAAATTATGATACAAATTTGTAGATGATTAAACATGTAAAAACAAACAGTTCATTATAAACATTGGTCCGGAAATGCCTTGTTTTCAAGCTATCTGCCTTTTTTTTCTTCTGCAAAATACTTGATATCTTTGAAAGTAGAGAAGAATATTTTCAAAACGACGGCCGTTTAAAATGTTTAATGTTAAATATCTCAAAAACCGCTAAATTTACAAACAAATTACAAGAGACAAAAAAATTTACTTTTTTAATGACAAACGCAACGGAGTTTTTATTTTGTCTGTAGCTCAAAGGAATACAGAGATTTCATAAAATACTAAAAATGTATGATACAAGGGGTGTAGATCTGACAAACATAAAGATGAAAGGATAAAGATTTTCGTTTATTTTTTAATGTTAAAAATAACCTTCTGATTTGTTGTACAGTGATAAATGGTTACGCAACAAATAGGTATACAAAGTTTGAGCTCAATCTCTTTTCTACTTCCAAAGATATTAACATTTATGCAAAACATCATCACAATCGGTCATGGCGTTTGGCCGTAATCGTGAGACAGACAGACAAAATGCCGAACGGTCGAGCTAAAACGGAGACCGTTTTAAAAATGGCGGATAGCTCGAAAACAAAGCATTTCCGGACCTTTGTTTATATGAACATTTTTCTTTGTTTTGTTTCTTTCAGAAATAATTAATAAATTATTATTAAGAAGTATTACTGCAGTCTTGATTATTTAAATTTATTATTTATTAATTTTCTCTACACCATAATGGCAAGTCAACATCCAATACAATTCTGTAATAATAAACCTTGTATAATAAATCATAGGTTTTCCATTATAAAGGGAGTCAAAACGGAAATGATTTTTTTATACATTTAATTTATCTTTTTGCCAGTAAAATTGTAACTTGACTTCTTTACGTCATTCTTACATTGTTTTCTGAAACCCCCCCCCCCCATTATAATCAATGCACTTCCTTATCAAAAGTTGGCAATTGCTTACCAAACAGTAATTATGATAAGTTTACACAATGACAAGAACTGACTG
>JAGFPH010024102.1:0-10498 GCA_018207615.1 Philaenus spumarius
GTTCATGAACACTTCGTTTGTAATGAGCAGGAAATCGTTCATGAACATCTAAATTATAATTCGTTGTGAGGAAAACGTTTAATTTCTTGTAAACAAGACTAAAAACACGGTTTTCAGTCGAATCACTTGAAAACAGTAATAGGCCTACGTAGGGATTAATTTTATTTCTAACTATACATTGGAGCTTTCTGCAGAATTAAATATTGTTTGCACATGGCGGAAATAAAATATAAGACCGTCATTAGTACAAACGTAAATCTATAGGCCTACAAGCGATTGTCTAGTCGCGCTCGAGCGTCTTACCAATGCATTATCATAAGCCAGACATCTCAAAGTTTACTCCGCTCACTGATTCGATGAATTTACTCGAGTGGTATTGCACACAAGCTTAGCAACACAATTCCAGATGTGGCAGATGTGTGGCTAAACCAACACACGTTTGTTGAATGCATTTAACATTCATTACCATAGCGACCAACTTAGAACATTTAGAATCTTTCAATTATTGTACGTAACCAAATTTTTTAGATTAAGTTAACAAAATTAAATCAAACACAAACAAAAAATAAACGAAAAATGCTTACTGCATTACAATTCAAACATCTGTTGTTACTTATTACAAATAAAACAGCTGATTTTGGATCATTAGCTTAACACAATTTTGATTAGGCCTACACCGAAGAAACACACGTTTCTTGAAAGCATTTAGATGTATTACCATAGTAACAATATTGGCAAATTTAGAATCAGGTATTTATTCTTCACAACCAACTGATTTTTTTTTTTAGGTTAGATAATAGCAAACACAAACAAAGAAAAGGGCTTACTATATCATTACGATTCAAACATCTATCACTATTAAAATGATGTCAACTTTATTTTTTTCAGTCATGTTGGCCAGCTTGAGATAATACTTTATCACATCACGTTTTGGTCATATTTTACTTTTTAAATATTTTATTAAAACTGGCTCTCTTCTGTATAAAAATATAAAATTTCTTTACAAATCAATCGTCATTCCCGTGAAAATATTATCGTATTCAATAATCTGTTTGAATTTGCTTCTTAACGAGTCGCCGCGGGGGTTGGTGAGCGTAGAGAGCAAGGGGCGGAGCAATTGCAAGCAGATAGACTGACTGACATAGAATCAACGCAGAGCAAAAACTACTGAAGGTAAATTTAAAGGTATATTCTTATGGGCTCATAGATAGCCTACATCCTAAGAATTTTGCAAAATTTGTATACGTTAAATTAAAACGGTATAAACTTTACGAGCAAGAGAGCTTTTGGTCCACGCAAGGATCTCCCCTAACGAATATTTGTAGGAAATATTTTATATAGTTCTTGTGAAAAGAACAAAATACGTCTGTTTAAAATCCACATTCTATTCGTTACTTATAAACCGTGCTTCAAACCAACAGAGCGTAGCGTATAAAAACTTTCAAATTGCGTGGGGCATAACACGCACAACTTCCCCACCCCCACAAGGTGACATACAGGTAAGTTGTGATTCGAAGCTAGAACCCTCCAATGAGAGGACGGATGACATTGCGCCTGACGGTGACACTATGCGACATCACGACACGACCAATGCGCGGGTTGCCTACTGTACCGTACTACGGCGCAATCACAACGTGACAATGTCATTAAAACTGTCTCCAAAAGTCACACCCACAGTTCTCGTTAGTGGACTTAAAACTGGTGCAATGAGTTGCGCACAAGTTTTTTTATTGACTGAAAACCAACAGAGGTAAGTTTTAAATTTATATTATTAGTGTATTATTAATTATAACAAATCCTGTCAATTTACTTATCTGATTCGCTAAGAAATTTCTTTTTCGGATCATTACGTCCTTATTTTTCAACCAATTTGTACACATAAAGTGTCAATTTTTACTGCAAATTTACATAAAAATATAAAAATAAAAATATCGTCTCATATTAAAAATATTTTGATATTAAAAATAGCTAAACCGCTGTCGTGAGTTGAGCGATTTCCAAAATTAAATTTATATATTTTAAAGTTTTATCCAACTATATGAGAAATTGGTCTACTCACGAGGGCATGCGTGTATAAAATATATTATTAGAATTAATTTGTTTCCACGTCAGCCTTCAGCCCCGGCTCACGCGCTGAAAATTCAGAGACTTATTTTTATAATTGTTGTAGGCCCTATATCATAACGAAATTAAGATATATTTATTTTATGTACGAGTTCGTTGTTTATTGCTCGTCTCTAACCACAACTAAGAATATTTGGGAGATTTTTCATTTGCGGATTGTTAATACACAGGATGTTTCAAAAGGAGTATGCCATATTTTACAGGCGCATTCCTCAGATCAAAATGACGACAAGTTCATATAAACATAGTCCAATAACGAATCAAATGGCTCTTTGAATTTTTAAACGCAATTTCTGCCACAAAGGGTGAATTAAACTCTAACAAGATGTATTAATAAATTTTCTATGAAGGTGAAAAACTGTGACATTAGGCTTCATTAAAAGTCTAACCTAATCTAAATCTCATTTTTGATACAATTGGTTTTTAAGTATAATAATTAAATCAGCCGTAATTGTAAATGATACATATAAAATAACCTATATGACAGTTTAGAAGTGTTAAGAGTAAAGGTGCTGATTATTGTAAAACATTCAAAATCAAATGTTTCAAAAATCAATATACAGAGTGGAACAAAGTCAGTGTTAAAAACTTCGGGAAATGGTGCTATGGGTCAAAATAAATAGGAAATCAAGAATAATATTTTTTCAAAAAACGCTTCATTTTCCAAATATCCGCCATTTTGTTTCTTTTACTAAATAATTAATATCTAGAGAACGGTTTAACCGATTGAGTTCAAACTTGGCATGAAGTTTAACCTAACAATGATCTATCTTAAGAAAAATAAACGATTATATCCAATTATGAATTTCAAAATGGTGGCTGTTTGAATATTTCGAACCTAAATTACTCAAAACCCGTACATTTTAACAAAAAATGTCAAGACACTTTTTTTGTTGCCCTTTTGATTCACTATTTTCGCCTTTGAACCCAAAAACAAAATTCAGTAGAAAGCATAGCTCAAATCAGACACCAAGTGTCATGCTAGGTGATGGTATACTTGAAGGATTGCAATCAATAAAATATTTTGGTATTTAATAATTGATGACAAGTTGAACTGGCATGACCACATTAGTGCCAAAATTAGCTAAGGTATATTTGTACTGCGAAATTTGAAGCTATACTGTGGTACGTCGATACTTTTAACAACCTATTATGGGCTACTGTATCATTATTTGAACTATGGAATTCTACTTTGGGGAAACTCTTCTGTTCACAATACGAAAAGAGAGTTTGTCTGGCAAAAAAAAAAGCTATAAGGCTTACTGCGGGTCTAAATAAATAACAAAGATGGAAAAACTATTTCAAATCCGTAGTACTTGCACTTTCGTGTATTTAATAGGCCTACTAAAAGTTTTTTTTTTAAATTCAAATGTGATCATGTCCAAAATATGGACATACACAACTACAGCGCCGGTCAAGCTTTTGAGTATCATGCCAGACAGAACAGGTTAAATTTATATAGTAAACTTCCCTCACAAGCTAGTGCAAAGTGCATGAATAAGCTTCCTAAAAACATTCAAAATTCACCAAACTACAGTATTTATAAAGTCTTAGACAATTTCTATTGTCTGGATTATTTTACTCGGTGGATAAGTTTGTGCTTCATGGTCGTGCTATTTTATGATAGACGTGATATCTTTTTTCAATGTGTTTTCCTACAGCTACTTAACAAAGTGCGATTTTCCACATTCACAGCAGTTCCTAAACTAAACTACATTTGTTCAGTAACTATACCTCTTTGTTTTACTTTGCTCGTAGGTTTCAAATAAATCGGCTGATGAAGGCTATGTTTTGAAAATGTTTACTGTTGAGCTTAGAGTTGTGCTGATGCTCTTGGTGGCACACATGTGAACTACAATACTATTTGGAATATATTTGCGAAGTAGATTGTACTGTTAAGACATTTTTTTAGTAAAACAGATTTAAAAAAAATCTAAACCGCAAATTTAAAATGTAACTGTAGGAAAAACGTTGTGTATTAAGGGTGCAACGTTTACTTAGTCCCCCTCAAGAAACTGTAACGTCTTCGGCTGCGCCTCGTGTGACAAACTCAACTTTGCACCCTTGATATACATAAATAACTATTTATATTACTCTTACAGATTTTTTTTTCAATTAGTTAATTATTGTATATTTTTTTCAGCTTTTTAAGCTGTTTTTTGTTTAATAGTATTTTGTGTGTATTGTTCCAATGTGTTGTAATATGAGCTGTTTTATACAAATACTTTTTATGGAAAAAAATAAAGAAAGCAGCCGAGGGACTGCCGACAGAAGTGAAAACTGTAATGAATATAAATCGTTGGTCATATTGGTTTAATCTGACATTTGATTATTTTGACACTACCAAGTAAACTATTTTAACACAACTTACAAAATGAAGAAGCACAATGTCCATTTCATTGGTAGCAAGTATGTATTTTATAACGTGATTCGATTTTGGTACGGTACGTTGAGCGAGATTTCATTCTAATACCCACGCAAAAACTGCCGAACGGGCCATAAGAAGTTTTCACTTAAAAAAAAACAATATATTGATAAAAAAAATAAATGAACAATACACTTAAATACTTAACTGACGGAGAAATGTCTAAAATTCACGTTTAACTGCGTAAATGTCGACCACTTATGATCAGGTGGATAATGTTAAAATGTGTGTGTAACATGAAGTTACTTTTCTCACTCATTAAATATTCCAATTCTGTATAACAAACTAATGATTTTTGTGACACCCTGTATATGTAAAGAGAGAGAGAAAGAGAGAATAAAACTAACATTCCACAGGTTACCTACTACAGATAATATTTCAATATTTCAAAGCAAGTATCTGTTACAAACTACTAGTATACAATAGTACTTCAGCGTTCTTAACTATATTAATAGCTAAGAAATACCGTTGTGTATAAAGCTAATTAAAATTATGACATAGGACGATTGTGACAAATGATAGGGTCTGGAGGGCCTGTAGGGCGCCATGTATTATTCATTCAGAAGGAAGTTCGGTTTCAGCAGGGCGCTTGCAACAAAGGTGCCGACTGTAAATACATTCACAGACCAAAAAATGTGATTTAATAGGCTGCAGTCGGCTTTTAATTGTGATGGGCCAGTCTGCGGTTCTTTCCCAGTCATTGGGTTATTTGGTTTAGACAAAGTCGTCCACGCATTCAATTTGAACTGGTAGGTTACATTACATGAAAACGTTACACTTTCTGCCTAAAACATTATAATAACAATAGTGAATTTATTTACAAAAATTAAATAAATACAAATATATCTCCACAAAAAACAAAACAAAAACTGAATACTTGGACGCCCATCTGCAAAGCATTCATTACACAAAATATCAAAATTCTACAACTTATGGGTGTGCAATACCATGACGTAACAGTCCCATACAGACCTCTTCAATATAACTTATATTTTATCGGATTTTGAAGATAATCTTTTGTAATTTGCAGGAAATCGTTCATGAACATCTAAATTATAACTCATAGGTGACGAAAATGATTATTTGCTTGTAAACAAACCGAAAAACACATTTTCAGTCAAATCACTTGAAAATAATAATACATTGTGGCAAATTTGTTTACCTACTAGCTATACATTCATAAAAAATAATGGGCACGTGGATCGGGGTAGGGCGAGGTAACGGTGAACAGCATCTTTACGCATGTGCATTAGGGTCAAAATTTTTACGCGAATGACGGATTTTTATTGTATAATAGAGAGGTAAAAAATAAAATGAACACAGTCTATTTATATTTTCAGCAAATAACGATTGATTAGGGCAGAGGCACTTCGGTCGGGGCAAGGTGGGGACAGAATTTGTGCGTGAATGGCAGGAGTTTTGTATATACCTAATAGAGAGATAAATAATAAAGTAAACACGATTTATTTTCAGGAAATTATGATTGATTAGGGCAGATATACTTGGGTCGAGGTAGGGTGGGGTAGCAGTGACCTATATTCTTATGCATGGCCAGAATTTTTACGTGAATGACAGGAATTTTGTTGTATATCTAATAGAGAGATAAATAATAAAGTGTGCACAGTTTATTTTCACGGAAATTACGATTGATTAAGGCAAAGACACTTGGGTCGGGGTAAGGTGGGGACAGAATTTGTGCGTGAATGACATGAATTTTGTATATACCTAATAGAGAGATAAATAATAAAGTAAACACGGTTTATTTTCACGGAAATTACAATTGATTAGGGCAAAGTCACTTGGATCGGGATGGGGTGGGGGAATTGGTGACCTATATTCTTACGCATGCGCAAAGGAGTCGAAATGTTTGCGGAAATGACGGAAATTTTGTTTTATACCTAATAGAGAAATAAATAATAAAGTGAACACGGTTTATTTTCTCGGAAATAAACGATTGATTAGGGCAAAGACACTTGGGCCGAGGTAGGGTGGTGTATGGGTTTGGGTTACCTATATTTTTACGCTTTGCAACGGGGCCAGAATCTTTGCGTAAATGACTTGATTTGTCCAATGTTATATAGAAATAATCCATTAAACTCGAAAAAATATGAATATTTTTACGTATTCATTAGTGATGAGAAATTTTTGAATTTTAGAACACTGAAATTATTAAAGCATCTATTATACACCTGTAGGCCTAGTGTCAATATGTGTAAAATGCAAAGCAACATAAATGCCAACTGTTTTCAAGGTCAGATGTTTTTAAATTCTTCAACTGCGAATAATAAACAACTATACATTTGTACTATTCACTTCCCTGAAAGCTTTACTAATAAAATGGTACTTTTATTAAAATGTTTTATAAATCTAGTGAAAAAGAGCTTTTAACGAAGCGAAACACTTTCTACCCACAAGATGATTTTTTTAAATATGAGTTATAGAACTAATGTAGGCTATAATACGTTATAAGATTTCCTTTGAGGTTATAAAATAAATCATCAATATATTCATTTATACAAATTTAAATAAATTTAGTTTAGCTTCAGAAAAATTCGTACATCTTCGTATAACATATAAACATATTTTAATTACGGAATAGTCTCCTCCGGATCACTGAATTTAATATAGAGTATTAAGTTTATAAATACCTGCTATTTATCCGTCTAATATTCCACTTTTTAGTACTTATACCAACGCGGTTTCAGATGATTCTGTACGTATGACTTCTAAATCGTTTGATATATCAATATGAAATAAAAAACAACTAAAAGATAATATTTGAATATTTATTTTGATGTATAATAATGTACATAAATAAAAAAAAATCAATTAGGTCTACAGTTTTATAAAATCATATCTAAATAATTCGACCTCGCAGCTGAATCGCTGCCGTGAGTTGAGCAAATTTCCAAAATTAAGTTTATAGGCCTATGGTTTAGGGTTTCAACCAACAATTTGGGAAATAGGTCTATTCACGACGGTGCTGAATAGGTGCAAAATGGTTCACACGCTATTCCGCATATTGGGAGTATCTTCAATACACAAATCATTGCGTGCTTCACACGTTAACTCCACGGTAGAATCCACCACATGGCTTTGAACCGGGTACTTGTATGGTATTTTATGTTTTGATCGATTTTGAGGGAACCAAGCGAGCTATAAGGTCGCGTAAAAAAACAAAATGTGCAGAATAACATCCTACATTTATATTTGTAGAAAAAACTGTAAAAAAACATTTATTCTCGTAGGAAAAATCTCAAAATAATAGAGTATTGAAAATACTCAAAATATGCGGAATGACGTGCGAACCATTTTGCAGCTATTCAGCACCGTCATAAATAGACCTATTTCCCAAATAGCCAAGTTGAAACCCCAAAACATAAACTTAATTTTGGAAATTTGTTCAAGTCACGTCAGCGGTTCAGCTGCGTGGTCGAATTATTTTTATAGAAACAAAATGACGGCCAAAAGAAAAAACATACATCTATGCCTCTATACATTTGAAGAAATACTATTTTATTTGCTTACTGTATTGCAGTTAAAAAACTGATTGTTGTACAGCTGTTTGGTTTAAACTAAAATCAAACAGAGTGTTGGAAGCAGGAAGCTTCTGATGAGGAAAGGGAACTGAAGGTCACGCTTCATTACTCCACTCACCGGGTAAACCAAAATCACTGAGAAAGGAAGAGCTTGATCTGGAGTTTCCAAATCTTCAGTGAAGAGAACTGTTAAGAGAAACCTACTCCATAATCTACATGAAGATGATCCGAACAGACGAGTGGAATTGTGTTCCCGCATCATTGATCTCATGATTCTGAACCTGATTAGCATACGCGTATTGTTTTCTCAACGAGTCCACTCTCTACCGCAATAGGAAAAATTGTAATTATTACAACACAAATAACCCTCACATTCTTGAGCAGAATCGTATTAAATCAAAAGGAATTATCGTAGGGCTGCTGTCGAAAATAATGACGTGTTGTCTTATGACATTTCCGACAATACCATGATTGGAAATAGCTGTGCGCAAGTTTTAAATCCACATATTGTCCCATTTTACTGTCCCGGAAATGGACCAAGCAATTTTCTAACAAGATGGTGCTGCACCTCACTATGCAAATTCAGTCATGTCAACCTTCATGAGCGTTGGATTAGTTGTAGATGTAACTTTTTGGATTGGCCACCCTGGTCTCCTGATTTAACTGTGTGTGACTTTTCTTACGGGGTTACTAAAGGTTCACCCGTAGATTCAACGATGATGCTGATTAGAAAAGCGTTATCGGATACCACAGAATTTCCTTCAAGAGCGTCGAGTCATTTGTTAGGCGTTGTTATTAGTGTGTGGATGTTTTTGAATAAGTTAATTTCATAATCAAATTTCCATTGGCTTTTAGTTTCTTTTAAAAGCAAATCTAATTTATACCCTATCAAATTCTATTTGTAGTAATACAAGTTTATTTTTCAATCCTAACAAAAACAGTACAAACTTTATTTCAACAGCTATTTATTCTTGCGGTCGCCAATTTGTTTCTTTCACAGAAGATTTTCGATACCTTTATAAAAATGTTTGTAAAGTTTCATCGGTGGAGGAATGAGCAAGTAATATAACTTCAAATAGTAGCCTACGCCGCTTAATGGGACACACTATACACAGAGTGATTCAGGAAGAAACGAAGAAACTTCAACGACATGTTCTACTAGTAAAAAATAAATAAAAAAGTACAAATAAACATAGATTCGGAAATGCTTCGTTTTCCAGTTAACCACCTTTTTTTTACAAAATACACAATATCTTTGGCTGTATGAAATATATTAAACGCAAATTTTTTACACATATTTGGTATGACAACATATCCATGTACAAAAAACGAAAACATTTTCTCAAATATTTTCAAAATGGCTGACGTTAAAAAATTTTAATGTAAACTATCTCAAAAACCGCTAACTTTACGAAAACATTTCAAGAAATAACAAATTTCCTTTTATAGTGACGGTTATTTTATTATTTCTGCGTAACTTAAAAGATAACCGAGTTATTAGCTAAACACTAAAAATATTGTATCTTGGTAGTTGTCCATAGTATCCAAAACTACTCAAGACCGCGAAATTTTGATAAAAATCATGTAAATAAAGACCATTGTAAACAATGTGATGGAGGGCACTTTGAAACATTTTTAAATCGAGATTTTTTGTCCACAAGTTCTTTTTATCATAAACTTTGTAGAAAAATCCTATCAATTCCCTCCCTTCCCCCCTCCCCCCCCCCCTGAAAAGGGATGAAAGGTTTCAAAAAACGTATTTTTTCTTTAGCGAAAAAACGGTGGACATTTTAAACAAACATTAAATAGGAAAGTTGTAGTTTAAGAAATACATTTTTTTAAGACCCGTATGACCTTTTTAGGGCTTTAGACTTCGTGTTGTGGAGCAAATAAGAACAAAAAATGCAAAATCATGCTAAAAATGTAGGCTTTTTGTAGCTTAAGAACGAAGTAAAACAAATCAAGCCCTTACAGATATTTTACGTTAAAAATTTGTAAAGGCCGCCATTTTGAAAATTATAAACATAAATTCTTCGTGTTTTGTTCACTCGTAAGTCGTAACATAAAAAAAAATGCTTATATTAAAAATTAACTCAATACCTTACCTATTTCTGGAGTTAAAGTTAGTTTTTGTAAAAAGAAACTATATGGCAGATTGCGACTAGACTAAGCAGAATTCGAAAAAAGTTACTGAACTTTTTTCATATATTTCAATGAATACAATCCGGTCCTGTATAGTTCGCTAAGGATTTTTGTTACACCCTATATACGTGTGAAGTTCCGGAGGAGGGAAATGGGTCGACTTTTTTCTACAGTCAACTCCTATAAAAGCGAGTGTACGTACGAACGTAACATTATAATATAACAGCTGATTTCACCCATCATCTGTAATACTAAAACAAACCTAGCA
>JAGFPH010024104.1:0-11563 GCA_018207615.1 Philaenus spumarius
TGTTTCATACTTTAATTTTTGTATTTACAAGTTTTTTCTAAAACGTATATTTACATACGTAACCATCGTTTTAGTTTTACTTAACTGGCAAAACAAGCGAGACCTGCTAGGCATAAACGCGCGTGAATTGCGTTACTTTGCCCCTCTCTACAGGACAGCCATTTTATATTCTAAGATATTTCTAATATCTGAATTAATCGTCGTAGCTTTCTGCTTCTAAAGCTGTCATCCAATCAGAAATATTTCAATCCCCACTACTAGTAACAAAGGCGTTTCCTACACGCTTGCACGCTTCCTGCAGTCAGCCAATCAAATACAAGGCTTGTCTAGAACCCTCCCAAAAGGGTGTGTACGTTCTATTTTTAACTTTTTTTTTATATGGTTGTGAAGGGGGAGAATTCAGGTTTCATTATCTGTAAACAGAAGTAATTTTCTTGTGATAGCTTGCTTCCTACGAGAGTGGGAACCAAGCCATAAAAATGTTCCCAGCGAGGGGTTTCAAATAACGACATTTGGACCTCTGCCAACTATGCTATTTGCTTACGAAAAAATTACAAAAAATGTTTACTTCTTGTTACGTAGGCCTAAAGTTGAACTTTTTTCTTTCGTTACAGAACTTTTCTTGTTTCTTTAGCTTATAACTTTTACAATTTTACATCAATACATTTTTTAATTACCTATATAAATTCTTTGAACCTTTCTCTACAAAAAAGGTATAGAACCCTTTTGGATTGGTATATAATTACTATAGTTGGCGAATTTTTGAAATAATCTCTGCAAAACTCGCGAAACGGGCTAAGCGTTGCAAAACTTTAACGTGAACAGTTTTAGGGATAAAGAAACACAGAATTGTAATGAGTAAAGACATGTATAATATGCAGAAAATTTAACTTCAGTATATAATAACTAACAAATTATTGAAATGAATCCAACTAACATTTTATACATTTTAAATAAAAACATAACTTATAACAAGCATAATGACATATGAAATACTAATGAGATTTATGTAATTGAGATTTACCACTGACAATAGTTTGTAGTTGTGGACTAATTTTACTTGTACCAATTATTAAAAGAGATTTAAGATGCTCATCAGTTAATTTAGATCTGTAAACATTTTTTATGTACTTCATTTTGGAGAAGGTCTTCTCACACAAATAAGTACATAGTACCAAAAACAGAAAACAGCCCACGAGCAAATTTATGCAAATTATCAAATTGTGTCAGTGGAAGACTCTTATAAAATTCCAACAAAGATGAGTTTTGATATTTGTTCTTAATTATATCACTGCACTGTAGATCAGTCATTTCCATTTGAAGTTCCGGGGCTAGGGTTTCAATGTCAGTATCAAAAGGATTCTGAAAAATCTTAATTTGATTCGCAATGGCATCAAAGTCCGAGAAACGAGTATCAAAATTTATTTTCAAAGCACTCAAAGTTTCGATTGCAAAATCGATAGGAAACTCAGTCTCAGTGGTGTGGCTGAATATTTCACATGTTTTAAAATGTGAAAAACATTTACTTCGTAGTTGTGATTGAAACAGTATCAATTTCTTCCGGAATGATTTGATATTAGAGTATAAATCAGGAAGATGCTGGTTTTCTCCTTGCAATCTCAAATTCAGTTCGTTCACATGTTTTGTTAAATCAACAAAGAATGCTAACTTCCACAGCCATGCGTTGTTTTGTAATTCAGTAAGAGGGCGATGCTTTTCATTCAAAAAAATTTCGATCACTGCTCGAAGTTCAAAAAAGCGCTGAAGGACTTTCCCACAACTAAGCCAACGTACGGCAGTATGATAAGGTAAGTCATTTTTTCCAATCTCTTCAATAAATTGTCGGAATTGTCGGTGATTCAGCCCAAAAGATCTGATAAAATTAACAGTTGATATGACTGGTTTCAGAACTTCAGACATATCCAAACATTTTCCGCACAAAGACTGTTGATGAATGATACAATGTAAGACTAATGGTTTTGAACCACCGTCATTTCCTACAGCCTTTGACACAAGAGCGACCACTCCTTTATCTTCCTCACTCATGTTTTTGCCTCCATCAGTTGTAATACATTTCAAGTTTTTCCATCGAAGGTTCTTTTGATTAATGGCCATTTCAACTCCTTTAAAAATATCTGTACCAGTAGTTGTGCCATGAATACTATACATATCAAGAAGTTCTTCATGCACTTCATAGCTTTTATCTACTCCTCGAATATAAATCAACACCTGAGCAGTATCTGACACATCCGTTGACTCATCCAAGGCCAAAGAAAACCACTCAACATGTCCATTTTTGTCGAACAGTTGAGAGGATATATTTTCAGCGATGTTTTCTACCCTTCGAGCCACAGTGTTTGCTGACATACTGACAGTTTTTAATAAATTTACCTTTTCAGGGCACATTTCTTCGGCTACTGCAATTATGCATTCTTTGATCATTTCTCCATCGGTGAATGGTTTTCCACGTTTTGCAATTTCAAGAGCCACACGAAAGCTGGCACGAGTTGCAGCCTCTTTTTCAGTTTTGAGTTTTGTAAATGAAGATTGCTGCGATTTCAATCCGCGCTTCATAGCTTCGAATTTTTCTGTCCGCAAACTTCCTGTATATTTTGAGTAATTTTGAAAATTATTTGTTTCATAATGACGTTTAATGTTATATTCCTTGAGAACGGCTATGCTTTCATTGCAAATCAAACATAGTGCCTTGTTACTGGACTCAATTACAAAATACTAAATGTTCCACTGATCTTTGAATTTTCTGCATTCACTATCAATTTTTCGCTTCTTTTCCATATTACTAAATCACACACAAAAGCAACAATTCAAATCAAAATACTGTTACAAAGATGTCTTAAACTTAAACACGCACAAACACGTTTTAAGGAGGTACGCACTATTTTATTTCACAACAGTGTCATAGGAACTGACTTGTGGTTGCGCCACTAGCCTACTTATATATTCCAATTACTGCCATCTAGAAGTGAGTGGAAGACACCAGAACTTTCTCGAACCAACGAGATTATTCTGTACGTGCTATTAGCGCCATCTGTTAGCGATAGAAGGTACTACCTATTTCCGCTTGTTTCACCAGATGTGTCACGTTACTTCTCATGGCTCGTACTCTACGACTAATCTAGAAATTACAGATAATGACAGGAAAATTAATAATATGCAGTGTTGCCGTTTTGCGGACTTTAGTCCGATTTGCAGCCTTTTTTAAACGTTGCGTACTTTTTCGGACTTTTTTTTTCATCAGTGGACTATTTCACTTTTTACCACCGGCAAAAATGATATATATATATATATAAATATATGGTTTTGGCCCTCGGAACTTACTGGAGTAATCAGTATGGCCCTAAGGCTGGAAAGTTTGGAGACCCCTGCTTTACACCAACCAACATTACAAGTGGATTAAAAAACTCTTATAGTAATGTCTTTACTGAAGCTGATTTTCTTTGTTCTAACATCACTGATAGACCTGAGAAAGAAGAACCTACCTCTACATCCTACGGAACTCGTGACCATTGATGAAAATGAGACGCTAGGCTTGAACAAAAAATCAGATTTAAGTAAAGAGTCTTTATGTTTTGACCAGCCTAGCACCTCAAGTGCTTAAGCCATCAAATGAGTATTGCGCTTTATTTGAAAAGCCAAGTTCATCAAAGGGGATTGTTGTGAGCCCATAACTCATTCTCCGCTACCCAAAGGCAAACCAAGAATAAACTCAAACTAACGCAAGAAAAAAAAGGGAAAACAATGATTGCAACTTATACACCAAACAAATTAGAAATTGAAGCTGAACATGCAATTAAAAGCTAGAGCAAAGAAAAGATTATTTCTAAACAAAGCATCAATGGAATCAAAACTGAAGAGTGAAACCTCGGACTCTGAAATAGTTTACAGTTCAGAATCTGAATAAGTATTCAACATACCACTGGAAGGAGGTCTCCTAAATGTTAATGACTAAGTAGTTGTCAAGTTTTGCAGTAAAATGATTGTAAGATTTGTTGGTAAAATCACTGAATGTTCAAATATATGGGAAAGGGCCCCCGACTGTTAGGTTTGAAGCATGTTGAACAATCTCGTTTTAAGTGACCCAAAGATAATGATGAAGCTTAAATCGACTTAGAACAAGTCATTGACCCTTCTAGAGTTTTATTTTCAAAATTTTAGAGTTACGTGTATTACATTCAAACACAAATTTCCATATGTAGTTGAATAGGAAACATTGGCTACGTTTTATAAAATTTCCTTGGTTTTACTTAAAATGTAAAAATTATTGCTTTAAAATGTTCCTCTTAAATATTTCATACTTTCACTACCTATGTTAATTGCAAAAATAAATGAGTTTAAAATACTTAATTTGGGTGTGTCTATAAACATTTTTTTAAACTTGGGTCAATTATCCCTAGTTTCCACTATAAAATTTTAAGAGTTTTAATGAATTATGAATATTGTTGTATAATGTAATACAATAGTCTTAGCATGGAATTAATAGGTGCCAGAATTCTAATATGATTAAGCATCTAAGATTAGATTAACCTTTTCAGTGGCACGCCCGTATATATACGTTTGTGCTACCTGGCATGCGTAGGAGCAATCCCGTATATATTTGTTTTCAAGTTTACCACTGATTAGTTCTATTCAGATTTAAGATTTTAACCGTATTAGTTCTGATTTTTTAACTTCCCGCTAAGAAAATTGAAAATTTTCTAAAATCGGGAAGTTATTGGTTTCACCCCGTTTTTCGAAAATCGAGTATTCATCAGATCTCGACGTTTTGAGGTCCTAGGAATCTTCCCTGACCACTCCCGAGAGGGTGTCACCCTGTCTGTATGTATGTGTGTGTGTGTATGTAAGTATGTGACCCGCTTATAACTTTTGAATGGCTTAACCGATTGGATCCTACCAAACGGCATTCTAAAGAGTTCCATCAAACTTAGATTTCCTGAAAATTTCAACTAATTCGGACCGGTAGGTTCTGAGAAATTTTGAAAAAACTAAGAAATAAATTTTTTTCAAATCAGTTTTTTTTTTTTAATAACTTTTAAACAGCTTTACCAATCAATTCCAAAATCTAATCAGCTTTTAACCTTGAAAAGCGACGTCGATCGCTAACAGTCCGGTCAAAATCGGTTAATTCGTTCGTGAGATATCGTGAACGAAAGAAAATCAAAAAAAGTTTTTTCTCAATTTCTCCGAAATTTTTCATCAGAAAAATTTTTGTTGTCGATTCTTTCAATGGATTTGAAAAACTGCATCGATTGCTGCAAATCGCATAAAAATCGGTTTATTCATTCAAAATTTCCAAAAATAGTGTTTATCAAACTTTCATCATACTTTTGAGCTCGAAGACTTAGCGGGAAGTTACAGGGATGGCCTTTAGGGTCAACCGTATCCAAATTTTTTTTCTTATTATTGTACTCCATTTCATTCCCTTTAAATTATAACCGAGCAAACTTGTTGTAACCGCTCCTAGATGGTGCTGACAAACCATACAGGCTCACTTAATTCAAACCGAGCAAACTTGTAACCGCTCCTAGATGGTGCTGACAAACTATACAGGCTTACTTAATTAGAACCGAGCAAACTTATTGTAACCGCTCCTAGATGGTGCTGACAAACTATCTTTTCCTTTACACGTAATATTTAAACCGATGGTAAAGTAACTGAAGTATTGTTAATTTGTCAGTTTTCTTTCATGAAGCCGTAGTCTAGTGGTAATGTAGCGTCTTTCTGATCACAAGATGCCGAGTTCGAATCTAGGCTAGGGAGACCAGATGTCTAATCATATCTGTGGTTTGAGGGTAGGAGGGCGGAAGTAAAGCAAACGGTGGTTGGCTCGCTTCCAAGCTGACGGGAAATGACTAGATATCAGGTCTCCGGCAGGGGCTGTTTTGCATAATTTTACTTAAATATTTATGTATGTATATATATATATTTACTAAAAAAAAACCAGGAAAAAAATATTAAACAATTGATTTTTTGATTTTTAGGAAAAGTAAATGATCATTTTGGTAATAGCTTTAATAAAAAAAATACTAAACAATTGATTTCTCGATTTTTAGGAAAAGTGAATGATTATTTTGGTAATAGCTTTAATAAAAAAAATACTAAACAATTGATTTCTTGATTTTTAGGACAAGTAAATGATCATTTTGGTAATAGCTTTAATAAACCCGCTCCACTAGGTGACCCTATGTTGTTCAAAACCCGCCACTGAAAAGGTTAAGTATTCATATGGTAATTGCAGATAACTTTTAAAGCAAAGCTGTTTCTGTTAGTTTGACATTTAATATCAGGTATTTTTATCTAAATAATATTTACAAACTTTACATTACAGGATCTTTTAATGCTTTATTAATCACTCTATTTATTTTGTTGTATTATCTGCATTTTTCATTTGTTAATTTTAATTAATTAATTTAATTTGATAATTAATGAACATTGAAAATAAGAATTTGCTACTCAATTGGCCTAAAATATTCAAGGCAACACTTAACTGAATTGCAAAAACAAGACCAACACTTAATTCAATCAATTGAAATTCTAAGGTAATTAAAACCAATATTTTAAGTTTAACATAACTAATTGACATTTAGTGAGATTTCATATACAAGTGCTCACAAAGCAATGAAGTAGTTACACTTTTATGTGTTATGAACTGAAGGTGCGAATAAAGTTAAAACTCATACTAAACTAAAGTCTTGTTTACACATAATTCCAGAGCTTGTTTGGGTTTTATTAACTGATGGAAGTTGGTTTCACCGTGTCACTATATAAATTGCCAAAACAGTATGATTTGTTCATCTCAAAAACAATATAACGTGTTACATGAAAAGAAGTTGGAGTGTGGTTATACTTTGTTGAATACTAATACTCATTTTCTTTGAAACCACAGAAAACAATGTGTGTATTCAGTGGTGTAGCAACAAATGTGAGGCTCTTGGCAAATTTTTTGGCTGGGGCACTCAAAGAATGCAACGTACCGCACCTACAGACCAACCTCCGGCAAGGCAATCTGCAGCACTCCACGTTACAGAAAAATATAGTGTAATAAAATTGTTGTAATAAAAGATTTTGAATAATATTTATTCACCTGTGTTTATTACCAAATTATATAATTAAAAGGAATCCAAAATAAAATAAAATTATTACAGGTAAATATTGAATTAACTTACATGTGAAATGAATACTTTGTCCACAAAGTCACTTATTTCATGAAACTGCCTCAAGTTTCTTTAATTAAAATATAATAATTATTTCATTTATTACAAACCTCAAGTTAAAATTAAATTAAAATGAAAAGTTTCTTAAAAAAAAATTATTTATTACCATCACAAGACTAAGTTACTCACTTGAAGAAATTAACTAAGTCCCAAATGTAAACAAACAGTCTGATGTCACTGGCAGACGACGTTAGCTGCTTTGCATTGACTTCACATGTGATACTCATCTATGCTCAACCTATCAATCTCTCATAGGACAGCCTAGCAGCAGACGACACTTCTCTGTGCATAGAGTGTTAATCCATGCACAGAGTTCGCGCCAAATGCACATTTCCCGCCCATAAGACATTAGATAGGTCGCCATCTTTATTTTACTAAAATGATAAAAAAAACTCAGGGGTGCCCACAGCATGGTTTGATGGCGCAAGTTGCGCCATCAGAATTTTTGGGGGGGAATCAATTTTTAGGGTGTTTTTCACAGTTTGGGGGGGAATTTTCATATGTTCCTGATTAAAATCAATATAAAATATGAAGATTTGACGATTCCCCCCAAGAAATTAGGAGATAATCTGTTGTTTCTATGTGTTAAAAATCTCCAATTATTCGTGTGAAAGTGCCGTATTATTGACAGTCAGGCAATTCGACGACTACCTGCTTGTAGTGCAGTGTAGAGACGAGCCGATACAGGGTGCCGTGTATAGTGTAAACAAAGTATAAACATATTATAGACATTTACAACATTGAGAGCCTGCCAAGGTCATTCTGCAAACAACTGCTCTTCTCCTCACAACAGTCCCAACACCATGGTGTAAAACGGTGTAAATAGATAAGGGGTGCTACTCAGAAAGACGAGTTTTGGACGGATTCAGCGCATTTCATCAGATGACGTCACGGCTCGAATTAAAAATGCAGCCTTTCGTCCAAACTGCGTTTGCTCATAAATCATCAACAAATGTCTTACAAAGTGTATATTTTTGGTTTCTATATGAAACGTGCTTTAAGGGGGCAATTTACCTAAAAGTAAAAAATCTGTATTTTTTAAGGAAAAAACATGATTATTTCAATTAATGCACCTATGAAGTCCAATATTAAAAATCACTTTAAAAAAAATTTCCTCGCCCCCCCCCCCTTTTTTGAAGGTCAGGATTTGAAATTTTGATCTTTTTTGTTTACAGTATAGTTTCTTTACTATTAGATTTTTTTAGTTTTTCTTGTTTTTAAATTGAAGCTTATGTAGTGTTCTACAAAGTGGAGCATGGATTTCATTCTAGCTTTACTACAAGTATTTTTTTAAAACTACTATTAAATTTCTTATTTTTTGTTTTTTTTTTTGTTTTCAAAAACTATTTTTTTAAATGAACATTTTTCACACAGTTGCAATTCCCATGCTACACATTGTAAAACATGCATATAAGAGAGTATGTAAAAAATTTCAAGAAGATATATTGATAAATAAAAAAGTTATACTGTAAACAATGGCATAAAATACAAAAATTAAAACTGTTGGGAAAACAGAAAAAACTAATGACATGTCATACTTTACTGGTTTTACTAAATAATATGACAAAATAAAATATAAAAAAAAATTACATAATCCAGTATAGCTTTAAAATGCTCCTGCACCATATGTTAGGCCTTCTTCACCTTTATTTTTCTCCTCTAGCTTGAGTTTCCTCAGTTTTAACTGGCGGCGATACTTCATATATTTCAAGTTAGATTTGCGTTTGGTGTGTCCTATTCTTCTTTTGTCTCTCAGTTTCATAATCTTCCTAGTTTCACTTCCAGGAGAAATCCCTGCAGCAGCCATATTTGAAGGAAAGATGGAATTTCCAAAATTAAATTGTGATACAGCATCAGCTAGCGCACCTTCTAGAGTCCTTTTAGAGATGTTTCTGGTTTTCGGACATTTATTCCAAATGACACCATGTAAACTTTCATTACTGTTTTGAGTTCTACCTTTCAAACACCTTTCCAAAAGTTCTTTAGATACTAATCTCTGATAGACTGGAAAATTGTGTTTCAGAACAGTAGGAGTTATGGGAGTACCTAAGTTTTGCTTGTGTGGGCCTGGGGTCTCACCTTTCGCAATAGCCCGATTATAGAAACACCAACTGTTTTCTCCTGTAGGACATTTTTGGTGTCTTGGGTTATTGTCTTCAGATACACAATGATGTAATGTGGCCAGTATGTCAGTTTTCATCTTTTCAATGTTATTTGGGTTTCTAAGAATGCTGTTTTGATAGTATTTTGTTAATTTTGTTATGGTAGATTCTTTGAGACTGCCATATGCTTTGCCTCCAAGAGTAATACCCTTTACGCGACAAGTTTTTACAACATTCCTCAGACCAGTGCCAAGTTGTTTCGAAACATGGTTGACACATTCCTCCTTTGTTAGAGTCACATTATTTCCATACACATTCAAACTCTGTAGATGAGTAAATACAGAAGAATCACCATCCGATAACATAGTGACGTAGCGGAAGTTATAGTTCACTGATCTTTCCCAAAGAATTTCTGCTGCTTTGGTTTCCATGGCTGGAGATGATCCATTATAGTTTTTGTAACACAGGTCTTTATGGCCTTTATACCATATATGAAATTCAGGAGACTCTTCTCCTAACTCAGTTTTGGTAACTGCACATACTTGGCAATACTTTGAAAGTAAACAATAATCAATTACTAGGCCAGACTGAAGTTCAATTACACATCCTATGCCATAATTTGAGGTGTGGCCTCTTTTGTGCCAAGTGCCATCATAGCTTACTCCAATATCAATAACAGAAGTCTCGGTTATGGAGCTGTCCATTTCTTTATATACTTCCCGAACTCTTTTTCTTGCCCTTTCGAGGGTTTTTTCTCCTGTCTCAATAGCTGATTTTGCTACCACGGACGAATGCAAGTTGAAAGTTTTACTACTCATCACAGCCATGTTCATTGTCATACAGAATTGTTCTAGAATAACCTTTTCCTATTGTAGTAAATGCTTTTACTGCTCTACGATTTATGTCAAAATTGTAGGAATTTTTAATTGTGTCAGAAGTGAAACACGAATTAATCAAACAATTACAATTTTCACAAATAATGGAAAGATTATAAGCAAAACCACTATTATCAGATGTTCTAGCAATTAACTTTAATTCTAAACATTTAGGACAAGCAAAATTACTCATGAGTTTATCCAAACACCTAACATTAATTATACAATATTGCGGTTCCTCCGAGTCTTGGTTTCCAATTATGGGAATTACTCTACTTGCATCAGATATGTCATTTACCCTTACTGTAGGTAAGCCTAAGATATTTTTGGGGAGCAATTGGCTGTCATGCTGTTGAGATAAACCATCTTGTGCATCACATTCAGTAGGCCTAATAGTTTGTGCAATATTTTCCCATCTCTTTCTTGCCGCCAAAGTAGCTTTCAACCGTTTATTTTTCTTTACTCTGGCATGGTTAATTGAACTAGCCTGCTTCAAAGTGCGCATTTTAGTAATAAAATAACAAAGATAAATAAAATGTATCACAGAAAGAAAGAAAAATTGAAGTAACAAATTTTGAAATCCAACCTACGGTAACCTAGTTTACATAAAATTAGGAAACATTACTAAGATAATATTGTAACTTTAGGCCTATACTTCAGTATAGAAATAAATGATGTAACCAAACAAATGCAATTATAAAGTTTATGTTTGTATAAACTAAACACTGTCAAAACACATAATATTATTTGTCAAACCACAAAACAGACAATGGTGGTAATATAACAGCTCACAACAAATAAATATACATAACAGCTGATATTAGGCTAAAAATGTGATGCCATCTTTATGGAAAAATTAGAACTATGTCAACTGTGCAAAATGTGTTAGAAACAGTACAATTATATACCCTCCTCAGGCAATAATAAAATAATAAAGCACAGTAAAATACTCTATATAATTTTTTTGCCAAAACTGAAAAAATGACAGGTCTACAAACATTTAGAAAATAGGCATATAACTAATGACTAAGTGAAAAAATATATATAAAATTGTGAAAATACTTCTTCTCTCCTGTCAATATCAAATCAAAATAAAAAATAAAAAAAAATTTAATTTTTTTCCTTAAATTGGGTAAATTGCCCCCTTAAAACAAGTATGAGTTTAACGATACAAATATGAAATTTACTATACCAAATTACCTTCATTTTATGCTCTTTAGATTGGTGATTTTGAAAATGACATGAAATAAATAGTAAAAAAACTTTCCCACTACACATAAATATAGTGTAGAAAAAATTATTATTAGAAATATTCGTCTAACTTCAAATAGGGTTAAAGGTTGAATATTTTCTA
>JAGFPH010024106.1:0-11562 GCA_018207615.1 Philaenus spumarius
TTTCATCAATTTTTACTCTGCTAAGTAAATCTGCTAATGTGTTGTCGGTTCCTTTACAATGTATTATCTCGAATTGGTAATCCTGTAAGGCAAGAATCCATCGAGTTAATCTGGCATTAAGTAGTTTGCATGTCTTTAGGAACGTTAAGGCTTTATGGTCTGTGACAATGGTTAATTTGGAATTTAGAATATAGTGTCTTACTTTCTGGATACAGTATACCACTGCTAATAGCTCTTTCTCGGTGGTAGTGTAATTAAGTTCACATTTCTTTAAAGTTTTTGATATGAATAGTATGGCTTTCTTCTGATTATTGGAGTCGATTTGGTATAGGTGTCCGCCTACAGCAAAATCTGAACTATCTGTTTGAAGGTAGTATGGTTGATTTAGAATAGGATGGCTAAGTACAGTAGTTTTTAGGAATAGGCTTTTAATTTCGTTGAAAATTTGTTCTTCTTTAGACGTCCATGTGAATTTTACTTTCTTAGAGGTTAGTCTCATTAAAGGTTGTACAGTTTGTGCATATCTGTCGACAAATTTGTTGTAATAATTGATACCGCCTAAGAAACGTTTAAGTTCTTTTCTACTTGTTGGCGCAGGAAAGTCTTGTATGCATTTAATTTTATCTGGGTCTGGTTCTAGTCCAGTTGTTGTTAAGTAGTATCCTAGAAACGGTACTTTGTCTCGGCAAAATATAGATTTTGACAATTTAATAGTCATGTTAGCTGTTTGAATTTTGTTGAATATTTTTTCTAAATGGTGTAGGTGTTGGTCGAAATCAGGGGATATCACACATATGTCATCTATGTATATGATTGAAAAATTTTCTATTGTGTTTTTAAAAACATGGTCTAATGCTCTAATAAGGGCGGCTTGGGATGTAGAAAGCCCAAACGGTGTGACTACATATTGATACACTTTTCCTCTAAATTGGAAAGCAGTATATTGGCGAGATTCTTGTTCTAATTCGATCTGCCAGTATGAAGAAGTTAAATCTAAAGTTGATAACCATTTTGAATTTGTTGCTTTGGCTAGCAATTCATTAACACTGCGGTTACATTCGTAATCAGGGGTTATAAGTGTATTCATTCTACGCATATCTAGGCAAATACGAAGTTCGTCGTTTTTCTTTTTAACAACAATAATTGGATTTATAAATGGGCTGTTTGATTCTTCGATTATATCCTCCTGTAACATTTTATTGATCTCTTCTGCGACGGCTTCTTGGAGGTTTATAGGTATGGGGTAGTTTTGTGCTCTATAATATTCTGCTTTATTGACTCTAATAGTATGTTTATACACATTACATCTACCTGGTTGTTCTGAAAATATGTTTTTATACTTTAGGATTAGGTTGGTAATTTTTTCCTTTTCTAGAGAGTTTAGTTTATGATGGTCTTTAAATATTTCATAGATGTTATTATAATATTGGCTATTATTGTTAAGTGTGATTGGATTATAGTTTTCATCTTCATATATGTTTTCATTGTATTCTATTAACCTGCATTTTTCTGATTCATACATTCCACTTCCTAACTTCAATATTAATGTTTCATTTTCATCATTTGTAATTATCATTTCATTATTTTCGAAGTTTATATGCATTCTCAATTTTCTTATCATGTCGATTCCTAAAATGCAGTTTTTAATTAGGTTTGGTACAATTATACATTGGATGTCAAATTCTATATTTTGAATGTTAGCCTTTAGTAGTATTATCTGTGTAACTCTCTTAGATTTGTTATTTAAAGCTGTAGTAATATATGTATTACTCACTGGTAGTTGTTCGATTCGTCCTAACTTTGTCATATTTTCTTTAAACCAATTTTCTGAAATACATGAGATTGTACTTCCTGTATCTATTAGTGTATTTGTTTTAATTCCATTTAAGGTTAGGTCAATTTCTGGGCATCTATTATTTAATATTGGTGTCTGTTCTGTACTGTTTACCTCATCTTCGTCTTCTGTAAGTAAGAAATCTCTGTCGCAGTATAAATTTGAAATCATAAAATGGAAATTATTATTATTATTATTATATGTTGGCCTATATCCGAATTTATTTAAAGTTATTGGCACTGGGATAGGTTTTATGGTGTTATTTGCCGGTAATATCTCTATTTCACCTGTATATCCATTTGTTTTTAGGCTTGAGTCTTCTAGGCCAGTGCGTTGGAGTTTAACTGTGTTTTTGTTACACTGTTTTCCGCTGCTGGTTCATTCTTATGTCCTTCTTCAGGTTCTGTATTGGTAGCGATTAGTTGGCATACCCTCGGTTTATCTTGGTTAGAGTATGTTATAGGTCTTCGTTCTTGGTATTGGTTGTAGTTAGGCCTAGGGTTATGTTGAGGCGCAAATCTAAAATTGCTTGCTATTGGTTGTGGTTGTCTTTCAAATTGTCTCACAGGTGTTTGACTGCTAAATCTATTATTATTTTGTTGGTAATTTGGTCTGTGATATTGGTTATAATTGGATTGGTTTTGATAAGGGTGGTCTCTTGTTGTTTTGTATCTGTTGTTATAATTTTCATTGGGCCTATATTTGAAATTTCTATTTGAATACCCATTTTGGTTGTATCCCTGTTGGTTTATTCTGTTTGTAGGGTTTATAGTTCCATTATGAGGGCTGCTGTTGTTCCTCTTCCTAATTTCAGCGTTTGTTTCCTCCGTATCTTCTCTTTGTAATAAGTCTGCAAATTCCCTTATGCTTGTGACGTTCTGTACACGCTGAGCGTCCTGTATTCTCTGCTCGAAATGGTCGACCAGAGTTGCTATTATATCTTCCTCTTTTGGTTGAGGGATCATAGATTTCATCGTCAGCACTCTGTCTATGAAGTACTCACTTCGGGATAATTTACCTCCGGGTCTGTAGTGTTCGTACTCTAGCTTTTGTCGTGTGCCTCTTTGGACATCACGGTTCCAAAACTTGGCTAGGAATTCCGTCGTGAACTCTTGGAAATCATGTATGTCATCTTTAATTAATTGGTACCATCTGGCTGCAGTTCCCTCTAAACTGTTTTCTATAATGTCAAATAGGCAGTCGGTATTGTCACCTACTTGATTTATTTTTCTATTTGTTAACCGTTCATAGAATCGGGTTAGCCTATAGATGTACTCGTTGGGGTTAGTTTGCCTTCCGTTGAATTTTGGTAAGGTTGGGTTAATTGGATTATTATTGTCATGGTTTCCCGCATTACATATTACATTTATTGGTTTTTGTATAGTTTGGTCGGTTTGATTGGTTTTTGGAATTTCGGAAATTAAGGTTTGGACTTCTTGTATAACTATTGAATTATTCATTTTGATTTTGTTTTCCATTACAGTCTCTTGGTTAATTAAGGATTCTTCTAAAGTTTGGAGGCTAACGGTTTCTCCTAATTTATTTTCCAAATGGGAAATTCGTTGACTGCTTGTTTCAATAGCCTGTTCGACTTCTATAAGTTTTTCAGTAAATTGTTCTTCTACTTTGTTAATGTGGCTAGTCAAACATGTCCTGACATTTTCTAATTCACCTGTTATCGTTTTGAAATTTTCTTGTAATAAAGATTGGTTTTGGGTTAATTTGAAATCTAAATTTTCCTCTAGGCTAGTTAAATTTTGTTTTAATTTGATATTTAAGTTTTCTTCTATGCTAGTTTGGTTTTGTTTTAATTTAATGTCTAAATTTTCTTCTAGGCTAGTTTGATTTTGTTTTAATTTAATGTCTAAATTTTCTTCTAAGCTAGTTTGATTCTGTTTTAAGTTTTCTTCTAGGCTAGTTTGGTTTTGTTTTAATTTAATGTCTAAATTTTCTTCTAAGCTAGTTTGATTCTGTTTTAAGTTTTCTTCTAGGCTAGTTTGGTTTTGTTTTAATTTAATGTCTAAATTTTCTTCTAGGCTAGTTTGATTTTGGGCTAATTTGATATCCAGGTTTAATTGTAAATTTTGTAT
Organism: Philaenus spumarius; assembly: GCA_018207615.1. Taxonomy (NCBI): domain Eukaryota; kingdom Metazoa; phylum Arthropoda; class Insecta; order Hemiptera; family Aphrophoridae; genus Philaenus; species Philaenus spumarius. Next base: position 3,925 of record JAGFPH010024106.1, read on the forward strand.
TAATAAGGTCATTTGTTCTAAGAGGTTATGTTGGCTTAATTCAGTAGACGTTTCACTTTGTGTAGCTGCCATTGTGCTGGTTGTTGGTTGTGGTGCGTCAATTTTTTGGTTTTCGATTTCACTAATGGGTCTTAAGTTCTTTAAATGTCCTTCCTGTGCTTTTTCAGTTGGTCTTATAGATTTTCTTAAATTGTATTTAGGGTCATCATCTTGTGGATTATTCATATTTATAATATAGGCTTATTTTATAATATATTTTACTTATGGTAGGGTACTTATAACTAATATAATACTAAAGTGTGGATCTATCAATTACTATATCTATAAATGTGTTGGTTATGTTTTTTGTTGAGTGTTTAAGGAAGTAATTATTTATTATGGAGATAATTACAGCTGGCACGTTGGTCGCCAAATTTATAATATACTTTATTAAATACTTGCCCCAAAGTTGGGAGTAAAATTTATAATATTACTAATTACTAATACTATAGCCTATAGGTAATATAATTGAAACCTACTAAGTTCAGCTTCAATTATATTAGCTTTGAAATAAGTACAAATTTGATTTAACAAAATTTTAGTTTAATATAATTAAAATTATTCATCTAGAAATACATAAGGTTTATAATTTTGGTTTGGTACAAGAAAGAAAGAAAGAATTGAATTTGTTTTATTTATAATGAGGAATATCTATTTAAACAAAATGTCTATTTCCAGTTTGGCTAAGCTCAGTAGGCTATGATAATTTAAAATTCGTAGAATAAAGTATGTTTCATCACCATAATACATAATTAAATTAAATTTAATTTTAATTCAAATTGATCTCGGGCTAGGGGTACTCGTGCTGCTGTAATTATCCCATTAAACATACACGCAATTATGAATTTAAACATGAAGTTAACAATTATGAAATAGCGTCATAAGGAATTGGATTAGAAGAAAGGTAAAGATTTTTATTTAACTAATTTCCTTTAAGTTTTAAACTTAATCACTGTTCTTTAAATACTTATCAGTTTTTGGTTGGACACATGAGTAAATATCGAGTTATTGTACGTTCTGATTACACTTTTATAAAACAATTAACGGCGTCACTTCTTCAGTTCATTAGATACGTCCACCCACGCTTAGTTCTCAATTTGCACTGATTTTTGGCTTCACTTTTAAAAACGATGTAGCCGGGTTCGTTCACTTCCGTCTATTCCTGCATCCGGAAATCTGTATTCATTCATTTGATTCGACAACTGCGTTCACGTGAATGTTACGTCATAGGCTTCTTTCGTCGTTACCATGGTTACGGAGTATTACGTCACTGCAGTTTTCCTAACATGGCGTGTTTTTCTCTTTTGAAATTAGTTTTCGACGGATTTTATACCTAAAGTATTTCTTTGTTGGTTAAAACAATTGTAGAATTAATTTGTTCTTGCGTTTAAAGCATAAAATTTATTTACTTGTAATAATTTTAATTTACCCGATTAAATAATAACTTCCTTTTTTGAATTTAGTGTATGTTGTACTACTTGTGTCATATGTTAAACTAATTATGGTGAATATTTTAGTAATAATAATAATCTACGGTATATAATTAACTAATAATTGTTTCATAAATATTTTCTTAAATATAGAATACGTTTCATACATTGGATTATCGTGTTTTTGTTTATAGTTCAAATTACATGGTACATTATTTGTTTTAGCTTGACTCGCGTTTACAATGGTTTGGTCGCCTACTAAACATGGCTGACATAACTTAACTACATACGTTTTTTAACCATCTTGTGTTCTTGTATAATGGTTTTGACAAATTTTACATAAATAATAGATATAATGTTTCTAATTTAGTTTCTTACTTTCATTTCTTCATGGGGTTTGGTACTGGTGTTTGTTTATATTTACATAGGGTTCTCTAGGCTATAATACTATAGGCCTACTGTTAGAAGTGGATGTTTTTGTATTACTTAGATTTGAGACATTACAAATGCTCCACAAACTGATTTTTGCGGCAAAATTCTTTTGTTGCATAAATCATTTTGAGATGGATCAAATCATATTTTTTTTTACTTAACATATTAACAATAACAACTCGAACAAAATATATTTCTAATACTCATAACTATCATTGGAATAATGGAACTCATAACGACATTGGAACATAGGTTTATAACATTTAGTTTAGAATTCTTACATACTACTTGGTTTTGATCTAATTGTCTGATCATAAGTTTCATAATACTTAATGGATTAAAAAAGGGGTTGGGGTACTTACAAGGTAATAATTTTTTAAGTTTCTTATTTGTTGTAAGGTTATAGTTTGTTAGATGGGGAACACTGGATTTTTGGGGAACACTCTTTTCACTGCACAGCTGTATCTGTCAGTATATCTTCATTGATATTAAGTAGGTCACTGTGTCATTTTGATAATGTTTATTTCCTCATAACACTTGGGAAAGTTTGCATTTATTACTACATATTTACGTCGCACTGTTTACTATATCTATTTTGATTAAATAGTCACATTTTATTATATACACTTAAATATACTATACAGTAACTTATTTATTGAAAGTTATATATATATATCAGTTGGTTTATGTTAGGTTATATAGTCGTAATTGGTGTTTTTTAGGTTATCTTGTGGTTATACAGGTGTGGCTTGCTTATATGGTCGTAGGAGAGAGATATGATATGGTCCATAAGTACGTTCGTTTTCGTCTATCAGTGTATAAATTGCTTTACCAATTTTCTTTAAAATGCGTAATGGTCCTATATAGATTGTGAATAATTTCGCCGTTTCGCCATATCCTTGACTCGATTGTGGAAATGATTTTACTAAAACGAGGTCGTTTTCTTGGAACGTAGTGATTTTGTGTCTCAAATTATATTTTTCGGCGCGTTTGTTTTGTGTTGCTTTAATTCTATTTTTGGTTAATTCCAATTTTTGTTGAAGTGGTATTTGGTTATGGAATGGGTTTTGTATAATTTCTTCCCAGAATCTCTTATCAACGATATTAAGTTGTAATTCGTTGGCAGTAAAACCTGTTGTTTCGTGTTGTATCTCATTTAGAAATACGTTTATTGTAGGAATATAAGTTGACCAGCTCCTATGGTTGTTTGCACAATAGGTTCTTAAACAACGTTTGACTTCTCTAATTGGACGTTCGGCCATATTAGATTTTGGGTGATATACTGGGTTTAAGATGTGTTTTATATTATTTTGTTCTAATTTAGTAATCCAAATTTTACTTTTAAACTGTGTACCGTGATCAGTGAGGATTCTGTTTGGTTTACCATATAAAGTGATATAATCATTAAACATTCTATCGACGACAGCTTGAGCTGTAGCTCGTTTGAGGTTATAAAGTTTTACAAACTTGGTGAAAGTGTCTAATACGATGAAAATGTATTGTACGCCTCCTTTACTCTTTGGTAATGGTCCAATAAGGTCTACGGCTATTAGATCTCCTTTATCTTCGCATCGGATTCCACTGGATTCGCCATGTAAAGTGTGATTACTGTGTTTACAACGTTGACAAGTGTCGCAGGTAGCTATAATTTTTCTTGCCATGTCTTTGAATATGAAATCTCTTTGTAAAGTGTTTAAGCATTTCTTGGCACCACAATGTAGATAATATTGGTGGCATTCAATTACTAGAGTTTCTATTAGTCGCCTGGGAACTATAATTAACCATGTATCCTGGTGTTTCTGGTACAATATTCCGTCGACTAGTTTAAACCTGGTTTGTTGGGTTGAATTTGGATCTGCATTTAATGTTTTAATATAATTTTGCTTTATGGTTAGGTCATTTCGTTGTAACATTGATAAATTTTGAAGGTTTTCCATAAGTTCCATATTGTATTGTCTTACTAAATTAGCTACAATTAAATCTGTGGAGGGGGTTACTGAATTTTGGTGGTTTTCATCAATTTTTACTCTGCTAAGTAAATCTGCTAATGTGTTGTCGGTTCCTTTACAATGTATTATCTCGAATTGGTAATCCTGTAAGGCAAGAATCCATCGAGTTAATCTGGCATTAAGTAGTTTGCATGTCTTTAGGAACGTTAAGGCTTTATGGTCTGTGACAATGGTTAATTTGGAATTTAGAATATAGTGTCTTACTTTCTGGATACAGTATACCACTGCTAATAGCTCTTTCTCGGTGGTAGTGTAATTAAGTTCACATTTCTTTAAAGTTTTTGATATGAATAGTATGGCTTTCTTCTGATTATTGGAGTCGATTTGGTATAGGTGTCCGCCTACAGCAAAATCTGAACTATCTGTTTGAAGGTAGTATGGTTGATTTAGAATAGGATGGCTAAGTACAGTAGTTTTTAGGAATAGGCTTTTAATTTCGTTGAAAATTTGTTCTTCTTTAGACGTCCATGTGAATTTTACTTTCTTAGAGGTTAGTCTCATTAAAGGTTGTACAGTTTGTGCATATCTGTCGACAAATTTGTTGTAATAATTGATACCGCCTAAGAAACGTTTAAGTTCTTTTCTACTTGTTGGCGCAGGAAAGTCTTGTATGCATTTAATTTTATCTGGGTCTGGTTCTAGTCCAGTTGTTGTTAAGTAGTATCCTAGAAACGGTACTTTGTCTCGGCAAAATATAGATTTTGACAATTTAATAGTCATGTTAGCTGTTTGAATTTTGTTGAATATTTTTTCTAAATGGTGTAGGTGTTGGTCGAAATCAGGGGATATCACACATATGTCATCTATGTATATGATTGAAAAATTTTCTATTGTGTTTTTAAAAACATGGTCTAATGCTCTAATAAGGGCGGCTTGGGATGTAGAAAGCCCAAACGGTGTGACTACATATTGATACACTTTTCCTCTAAATTGGAAAGCAGTATATTGGCGAGATTCTTGTTCTAATTCGATCTGCCAGTATGAAGAAGTTAAATCTAAAGTTGATAACCATTTTGAATTTGTTGCTTTGGCTAGCAATTCATTAACACTGCGGTTACATTCGTAATCAGGGGTTATAAGTGTATTCATTCTACGCATATCTAGGCAAATACGAAGTTCGTCGTTTTTCTTTTTAACAACAATAATTGGATTTATAAATGGGCTGTTTGATTCTTCGATTATATCCTCCTGTAACATTTTATTGATCTCTTCTGCGACGGCTTCTTGGAGGTTTATAGGTATGGGGTAGTTTTGTGCTCTATAATATTCTGCTTTATTGACTCTAATAGTATGTTTATACACATTACATCTACCTGGTTGTTCTGAAAATATGTTTTTATACTTTAGGATTAGGTTGGTAATTTTTTCCTTTTCTAGAGAGTTTAGTTTATGATGGTCTTTAAATATTTCATAGATGTTATTATAATATTGGCTATTATTGTTAAGTGTGATTGGATTATAGTTTTCATCTTCATATATGTTTTCATTGTATTCTATTAACCTGCATTTTTCTGATTCATACATTCCACTTCCTAACTTCAATATTAATGTTTCATTTTCATCATTTGTAATTATCATTTCATTATTTTCGAAGTTTATATGCATTCTCAATTTTCTTATCATGTCGATTCCTAAAATGCAGTTTTTAATTAGGTTTGGTACAATTATACATTGGATGTCAAATTCTATATTTTGAATGTTAGCCTTTAGTAGTATTATCTGTGTAACTCTCTTAGATTTGTTATTTAAAGCTGTAGTAATATATGTATTACTCACTGGTAGTTGTTCGATTCGTCCTAACTTTGTCATATTTTCTTTAAACCAATTTTCTGAAATACATGAGATTGTACTTCCTGTATCTATTAGTGTATTTGTTTTAATTCCATTTAAGGTTAGGTCAATTTCTGGGCATCTATTATTTAATATTGGTGTCTGTTCTGTACTGTTTACCTCATCTTCGTCTTCTGTAAGTAAGAAATCTCTGTCGCAGTATAAATTTGAAATCATAAAATGGAAATTATTATTATTATTATTATATGTTGGCCTATATCCGAATTTATTTAAAGTTATTGGCACTGGGATAGGTTTTATGGTGTTATTTGCCGGTAATATCTCTATTTCACCTGTATATCCATTTGTTTTTAGGCTTGAGTCTTCTAGGCCAGTGCGTTGGAGTTTAACTGTGTTTTTGTTACACTGTTTTCCGCTGCTGGTTCATTCTTATGTCCTTCTTCAGGTTCTGTATTGGTAGCGATTAGTTGGCATACCCTCGGTTTATCTTGGTTAGAGTATGTTATAGGTCTTCGTTCTTGGTATTGGTTGTAGTTAGGCCTAGGGTTATGTTGAGGCGCAAATCTAAAATTGCTTGCTATTGGTTGTGGTTGTCTTTCAAATTGTCTCACAGGTGTTTGACTGCTAAATCTATTATTATTTTGTTGGTAATTTGGTCTGTGATATTGGTTATAATTGGATTGGTTTTGATAAGGGTGGTCTCTTGTTGTTTTGTATCTGTTGTTATAATTTTCATTGGGCCTATATTTGAAATTTCTATTTGAATACCCATTTTGGTTGTATCCCTGTTGGTTTATTCTGTTTGTAGGGTTTATAGTTCCATTATGAGGGCTGCTGTTGTTCCTCTTCCTAATTTCAGCGTTTGTTTCCTCCGTATCTTCTCTTTGTAATAAGTCTGCAAATTCCCTTATGCTTGTGACGTTCTGTACACGCTGAGCGTCCTGTATTCTCTGCTCGAAATGGTCGACCAGAGTTGCTATTATATCTTCCTCTTTTGGTTGAGGGATCATAGATTTCATCGTCAGCACTCTGTCTATGAAGTACTCACTTCGGGATAATTTACCTCCGGGTCTGTAGTGTTCGTACTCTAGCTTTTGTCGTGTGCCTCTTTGGACATCACGGTTCCAAAACTTGGCTAGGAATTCCGTCGTGAACTCTTGGAAATCATGTATGTCATCTTTAATTAATTGGTACCATCTGGCTGCAGTTCCCTCTAAACTGTTTTCTATAATGTCAAATAGGCAGTCGGTATTGTCACCTACTTGATTTATTTTTCTATTTGTTAACCGTTCATAGAATCGGGTTAGCCTATAGATGTACTCGTTGGGGTTAGTTTGCCTTCCGTTGAATTTTGGTAAGGTTGGGTTAATTGGATTATTATTGTCATGGTTTCCCGCATTACATATTACATTTATTGGTTTTTGTATAGTTTGGTCGGTTTGATTGGTTTTTGGAATTTCGGAAATTAAGGTTTGGACTTCTTGTATAACTATTGAATTATTCATTTTGATTTTGTTTTCCATTACAGTCTCTTGGTTAATTAAGGATTCTTCTAAAGTTTGGAGGCTAACGGTTTCTCCTAATTTATTTTCCAAATGGGAAATTCGTTGACTGCTTGTTTCAATAGCCTGTTCGACTTCTATAAGTTTTTCAGTAAATTGTTCTTCTACTTTGTTAATGTGGCTAGTCAAACATGTCCTGACATTTTCTAATTCACCTGTTATCGTTTTGAAATTTTCTTGTAATAAAGATTGGTTTTGGGTTAATTTGAAATCTAAATTTTCCTCTAGGCTAGTTAAATTTTGTTTTAATTTGATATTTAAGTTTTCTTCTATGCTAGTTTGGTTTTGTTTTAATTTAATGTCTAAATTTTCTTCTAGGCTAGTTTGATTTTGTTTTAATTTAATGTCTAAATTTTCTTCTAAGCTAGTTTGATT
>JAGFPH010024107.1:0-11562 GCA_018207615.1 Philaenus spumarius
CAACGAATACATAATAAACATACCCTTTATTTAGTTGTTTAATGTTATAGGCCTAACCGAAATGATGTTCACAGAAATTTGCAATAATAGTAGTTATTGACGTGAGCGAACTAGGCCCTAGGAATAAATCGATATTGAAATAATACTTTAATTTAGGCCTGACTTATTTCTGAGGCATAGCGTTGAGATTGTGGTTAATCCTTTAAACTGTATTTTTATTACAGGTAAGCCTAATGTTGTATATACCCTTTATTTAGTTGTTTAATGTTATAGGCCTAACCTCAAAACTCAATAATCCAATATTTATTATTGAAATCATAGCCCTGCTTATAATCGAGCTTTAGCTCGGTCTCCTGGTACTGTAATATAAGTTGTTTATCACTTTCACTGTCGGTTGAAAAAAAAAACAAACCAAAATCGCAAAATGAACGTAAAGCTTTGGGTCTTACATTGCTGAAAAAGTTTAAATTCCTTCTTTATAAAATTGTGGTCATCCTCAGAGTAACTAAAAACATGACTTTTATTATCTCTGTTTAGTTCTACAACATGATTAACTACCATGTAACTACAGGAGATAATAATTACAACAAAACATGCAATTGTATATCTTCTACAACAATCGATCTTTTGAAGATAAATTATTGAACTAGTAAGCGTTTATTAAACTAAAACCAGCAACAAAGTCACTACTAAGTAAATAAGTCGTGTTTTGATGTCTTAAAGCATATTCAGTTGTGAAAGTACCCATGAATAAATGAATTAGAAATATTGGGTAAATATTGAGAGTTCACTGTCCCAAAAACATATAACGAGTTTTGTCCAAATCAATCTATGTTTTCCATTTAGGCTTTATATACATGATCTGCTATGTGCCAGTAGTTACAAAAACCATGATTTCCCCCAGTTTGTTTGAGTTGCATTTCATATCTATGAGCACATTTTACTTCAAATATATTTTATAAACAATATTTTACACCTTAGACAGAAATAATCAAAAGAAAATGTGTTTTCTCCCTAGATACATATATATTGTTGTAGGTCTCTAACCTCATAACCAGTTTTTGGTTCAATATTGTATAACGTTCTGGAACAAGAAGTTCCTTTAATGATCCAGAACTGTCTTGATCATTCTCCAACCTTCAGGAAGATTCTATAACATTCTGGAACATTTTTCAACATTCTCGAATATTCTCGAATGTTCTGGAAGCTGCTAGAACATTTTGGCCAGTTTCGGCATTCGATTCTAAGCTGCTTTACTGACTTCCCACAAGAAGTCCATTAGGTCGATGCTCTCTTTTGACACCCATATTTCCGAACCCAAGCCTTGCAGTTCCAAACTGAAAACTTCACGGGTGGAGGGTTACCACACCCTTATGAGGCTGCGGGAGTAGGTTGTGGGAATATAGCGGCAAGAACGGACAAACCATCCTTAATTTATAATATTTATTTATTGTTTTTATTCCATGAAAGCTTGGCAATGCCATCAAATCATATTTTCAGCAGGAAACTAAGTTAAACACAATAACAATAATATACAAAACAAATTCTTCGATGCTTAAATTTAATTAGTATATATTCTGTGTAGAATAACTTAAATGTATTTTTGTTTTTTGTTTCTAGGATGGATGTGTTAAGTTCGATCCTACTACATTGACTCCTGATAAAGTCAGTTTAGAACTAGAAATTGGACCTTCTGTCTTGCTTGTGTATGGTGCATGGGTTCGGGGTTTTGTCAATCTGAAGGTAAATAATTAGATCTTATATTATTACTATTGCGATATTCTATTTCTGTGAATTGCCAACTTAATTTTTAAAACTTTTTAAAACCTTGCATTTACAATAATTTCACAGATTTGTTGATTCTAATAAATCAATTATGATAGATTAGGTTATTACTGAAGAACAAATGTATACACACTTCTAATACAAAATGGAAAAAGTGTGCATACTTCTAAAGTTAAAAACAAGCCACTAACAAAAGGAAATACAAAGGATACATATTATTAAAAACTTTATTTGAAAAATCCTAAGACACAATTGTAGTAGGAAAAACGGGGAAACAAATTAAAAAGATACAAGAGACAATCGTTTTAGAGGATCATGTAATGTAAACTGGTAAATAAACCAACAGGTGGTTTAAGATATATCACATATATTTAAAAAAAATAATACAAAGTGTAATGGTAGTTATTTGTGTATCTAGGGTGCAAAGTTGAGTTTGCCACACAAGATAAACATTTGACAAATTTTTTGTCAAGCGGCAAAGGTTATTGAGGGTGACAAATTAAAGTTTGCACCTGTAATACTTACAACATTTTTACTTGCACAGTGCGCAAAGTAAACAGCTGGTGTGCGAAAAGTATTAAGTAAAACAAAGAGTTATAATTACTTGACGCTGAACACATGCAGTTAAGTTTGCACACTGCTGTGAGTGTGCAAAAACACACTTTATTAAACAGCTTTAGGAAAATGAATTTATTTAACTTTAATGCATACAATATAATGATGTCACTTGGAAAATAGTTGTACTTATACAAAGTTGTCTTTATGCAACTTCATCAGCCTTAAAATATAACTTTAAGATTTTATTTTTAATTAATTAAACCTTTAGGAAGGTTTATTGGCAATTTTAGTATAGTTTGGTTATTTCTTTTTCAAATCTTCAGTGCAAAAAATGAAAAACTTAAGCATGGTGATGATTTAAAAGATTTTAATGAAATACATTGCAATACAAATAAACAGTAAGAAATTGAATCAAACAATACATCAAAATAAATGAACGAACAACTAAAAAATCTAATTCAAGTAAATAATACAATGAAATAAGAACAGGAAACTACTATCAATATTTTATCTGTTATTTAGTCCATCTGTTTTATTTAACATTTGTGTCTTATAGGGGTCTGCAGGTATCCGAATCTTCGGGTTTCGGGCGGGTATTTTTCACTACCCGAGGGTCGGGCGGGTCCGAAATATACGTTAAAATACGGGCGAGTATTTTTGCTATACCCGATAAATTCGGGTAGTGAAGAATTAAAATAAATAATTCTATATCCTTATAGATAAAAAGCAAAAATGAGTCGATGAAAGCTATTTCAATATAAAAAATTAAGACAATGTTTCAACAATTGAAACTTAGAAAATTATCCAACCTTCTTTATTCATATTGTAGGCTTAATCACAACAAACGATCTCTACTCGACAAATGGAACAAATATGGAATCAAGACGTCACATTGGTTAAAACAGTTAGACAACTGTCGTTTACTTCAAGTCACAAAGAAAACACAATTATTCTGATGAAAAAAGTCCAAAACCTAAAGAGTAAAGACACGTCTTGAGTTTTATGTGTGACATGACTATAATAATTTCGCCTTGCATAATCCGTGCGTATGCCTACCAGTCTTGTATATTATAATCTATGTTGCATAATTCGTTACTTTATAATTGACTAACCTATAATTTCCCCCTAATTTTTACGAGAGAATATTTTCTCCGACAACTGTTCCTGCGATATGATATACTTTTAGCTTTCTAAACTAAGGCCAACATTTCGAATTGCATACAAGCATGTTACCAAAAATGAAATGCAAAGCCGAGCATTAATCTTACCCGTTCGACATTTAAAGTTTTCGGCGGAAAGGTTCTTAGTCATAACGTCATAACAGTTCACTTTTGTTTTACTCTGTTTAGTAGTCAAGTAGTCTGTATTTTGATTTTGTGAGATTCCTTGTCGTTTGAGGGTATAATGACCATCAGATTTGTTCGTTTCACATCACAGTCATTTTGTTTTGTTTACAATTTGTGTTAAAAAATAAATAAACGTTTCTCTTTTTTGAAACGGATGTGTTATTTTATTAGTTCCATCATTTTTTGTTTTATATAGTTTTGTTTTTCATTGTTTTTGTTCTGTATAGTTTAGATTTCCTAAAATAGGCAATTTTATCACTAGAAAATTAACATCAGTGCAGCCATCCTATTACTGCTAGGCGTACGAGTTTTGTAACAGATAGAGATCATGAGAGAAATACCAATACAAATGATAAAATACTAATCGAACGGAAAATAAATCCAATTCATCAATCAGTATTTTTAGGAGTAGAAAAAAATATTTCAATTAGCCTAGTAATTAATAATTTAGTTTGGTTAGGCTGATTATGTTTACTAACCTAATAACTTACTAAGTAGGCATAGCCATACAGTAATAATATAATATTTATGAATTCTGAGATAAGTGCTACATTCAGAAGAAAAGAAAAAGTTGTATTTACTATTAAATATAACCTCATCACTTGCTTTGATTTTTCGTTTACTACCTGTTCAGACTCGGGTAAAATATTTCACTACCCGACCAGACTCGGGTGAAACATTTCACTACCCGACCCGAACAAAAAAATCGCTACCCGCAGACCCCTAGTGTCTTAAGGATAAGTACTATTATTGATTGATATCTTCTGAAAATTATTTTGTTGATATATTATGGTTTTAATTCAAACAGTTGTTTTATGATTCTTTTCTGCTTTAATATTGTATTTATTTATTAAACTATCACAAATGAATGTTACAAAGGGTGCAAGGGTTCAAATCTAGTTACTGGGGATCAATTTAATAGTGCAATATGCTGCTCTCCCATCTTCATTGGTCTTAACTGGCAGTAAAGACATTAAACAACCAAAAAGTTTCTAATAGATGGCGGTTAATAAGAGTCTACTATAATCATGTTTATTTTGTGTGATAAAACACATCTATTTAAATGTATATATTTACTGTATAAATATATCTGTTGTTTGTTTATTTACGATTTTTAAATTGTACTTTTTTAATAAGGAAAACATTTTTGGAGATGACCAAGTATTTACTGATATGAACGAGAAACCAGAAATGCCAACAGTGGGACCTACCTTCTCGAAGTCTGCAACAACGGCAACAGATAACCCTGCTGCTGGATCTGCAGTGCTGGAGGATGAGGGTAGCACTAAGAAGGACTTTGATCCTCGGCTGTATAGACCATTGGATGTCGTGGTCTCAATCACTATGCATGACATACAAGCACATCTAGTCAAGGTTTGAATATTTAGAGGATTTTTTTTGTTGATTTCAAAAGTATACATTAAAGAGTATCGTATAAAAAACATTAATAATTATGTTTTGTTTGACTATCACTTGATAGGTTTGAAAAGAAATAGTTAATTAATAAAAACGATTACTAAATTTATACATATACACTGATTAATTTGAAAAACTATTTTTGAAATACAAAAATTTAATTGTTGTTGATTGTCCAATATCTTTGCTTGATAATGAAATTTACAGATAAACAATTTTCACAACTAATACAAATTTAAAAAATAAAGTTCAATACTTCTTTTTCTTAGGTAATATTTAATTATTAATTATTTACTCTAATATTAGCGAAGGGGGGTCTCAAGCTGGCTTTGTTATGGTTGTGTATGAACGCAATTGCTCGAAAGGAATTTCATGGAATAATTTAAAATATCAATTTGTTCTAATAAAATTTTCTTAATACGATTCTTAAGAAGATCAAGTCATTATTAACATAATTTCAATACTCAAATTTCTTGAAAATAGTTTATATTTTAGCAAGTATACCTGTGCGTCCTTTTTTCCAAAGTTCCACTAATTTGTTTAAAAGTTCTAAAAATTTATACGAAATATTTCAGTAATATTTTAAATGGTTTATAACTGTAGCAATAACTTTTAAATGTACGTATCAGTCACTGGAATATTGGATGTTGATATAAACACGCTTTTAAATACTTTTTTTATTTGGAGCACTGTAAATAAGTATTTGACGTTCAATGCCGCTTCACTTTTGAACGCATCTCTTATTGCCGGGCATGATGGCGTCTGCTGGCTTCTGATTGGTCAATGTCATAGGCCTTATTTTTGCAATTGGTAGAGTTCACTACCTGACGGTCTCTGAATGCTGGTTCTGGTTGATAAATAACAATGTGCATGTATAAATAATTTACCCACTTTTGAAATTTCACTTGCTACAGTCAAATATTTTCTTTATTAACTAGAAAATATAAATAATATTTCTTTATTAAATATTTTCATTTGTTAATTAGTGTGGGTAATGCTATGTTGTAACTACATTATGTTTAAATCTTTGTAATTTTGTTTGAACATTTGTTTGCGTCGCTGTTCTCGCGCAGCATCCCTTTGTCTAAAGATCAGTAAACAATAATGGCGGAATCAGCCATTTGAAACGATCCGACTTTACCATATTTCTATAAAGAAATAATATAAACTTAAATTTTGGGTGTTATAATTATATGATTGATAATGATTAAAGCTTATAATACATTCAAACCAGTGTAACTGTTCTGTATTAATTTTGTTGTAGATGGATCGAGTGTTTATATAGTTAGTTTATAATACAGCTTTGTTTCTTATGTTGTTTCTAATTTATAGTTCTGCAGAGTTTTATTATTATGATTTTTCATTTCTAGTTTATTTCTTAAACTTAAAACATTGTCTGATATATTAGTATGGCATACACTTTTGGTATTGAATTTTGCCTGGTCAGTCCCTTGGGATGCATTTATTACATTCTAGTCAATAATAAGCTATTTATTATTCATTGGTTCAAAATGGAAATTTCTAATTAATGTGCCAAAATTTAGGTGTATATGATTACAAAATATTTGTACTATTGTAATTGGTTATCAGGAGCAAGGGGAAGATAGAAATTAATAGATCGGAAATTAATAATAAAAGAAGCGAAAAGAAGTAAAATATTTACTTTGGTAAATATTGTAAGTTTTCAGAATTAGCAAGTTCTCAGATGTTATTGACAATAAAAAACTAAGCTAATAATAAAAGATAATGTTCTTCTTTTCACATTCTCAAATGCTCTCTAATTAGGCTGCCACTTATTTTAAAGTCTTTGTTTAAATATTGAAAATAGAGCATGTCTTTAAGTAAAACACTCCTTCTGGTTGACGGATTTGGTTGAAAAGATAGCAGCTTTAAAATGAATTATGGTATAAAAATCACACGACAAAGCTAAGTTTCATCCATCACACTCAAAACTTTCTTTGAATTATGTTCACACATTTAGGGGCAGATATAATAAAAACAAAAAAAACATTACAAAACTTATTCCATCTAATCTTTGTCTATGAGAAAGTAAATATAGTACCTACATTAAAAAATATTCAAGTCAAATACATTGTTTATTTTTTCTTTCAAGACAAAACCAAACTCTTTCTTATCTCCAGAGGAGGATCTAGCCTATCTTTGACCTTAAATTATATGTTTAGCTTTATGTATGATAATGATAATTAATGGTATTAGAACATTATAGCATGATTCCTACTTTTAAATTTAAAAATTAACTTTTACTCTAGTACAGTGATTCCCAACCTTTTTATACTTGAGTACCACCTGAGAATTTTTTACATCACATTTTACATACCATTGGTTATCTTATAACTTTACAGGGGGTCAACATATATAAAATTTGATATACAGTAAAACCCCGTTTAACCTAACTAATAGGGGCAGAGCTGTTTTGGATAGACATTTTTTTTGGTTAAGCCATGTATAGTAAGACAAAAGTGGAAACAGTATCTAGTTTAACTTAAAATAATCAAACATTGATTTTTGAGTTTTATTCGTACAGAGTTTCCGAGCAGCCTTATCTCGCCATCTCTTCATTAACAACTCATCGATGGGAGGGGCATCAGATGATTGCTCCACAAATCGAAGGGTTCACCTACAACAATAACCCCCATTACTGTATTGCTGTACTGTAATCAGCCTACAACTATTTTAACCAAAATATAAAAACATTGACCACATCGAATTCAGTAATGAAAAAATATTTACAACATAATAAAACATTTTAAGAAAACTCGTAAAAACTAAAATTAGACAATTTAAATCTGCTGATAGAGTTTGAATGTGCTGAAAATAATCTTACCTCAAGTGCATTGAATGCGTCGTCAGCTGTTACTCGGCTGAAGTCATCGTGAGTCGTCTCTGCATCAATGTCGTCTGCTGCATCTGGCGCCGACTCCGTGACCATATTCTTGATCGGTTAGCTCAAGTCATGATCGGAATCGTCTGCTTCTAACCAGTCCAAAATTTGGTCTTCTTCAATTGTTTCACAACCTGGCACTTTATGCTGTAGCTCTGACAGATTCTCAAAATCCTTGTCTTCACATTGGTCAACAGAAGTTGAAAGGCCATCGGAGAGTTTGTTCCAGGCTTTTTTGAGTGTGCTAGATTTAACCTTGTTCCACGCCTGAGCACACCAGTACACCACATCTTTCATATTCACAGTTTTCAAGCACTCTGTAAGATCCTTATTTCCGTGTTCACTTTCATGTAATATGTGTCTCAGGAGGAACCCTCTGTAGTGGCGTATAAAAGTCTCGATGACGCCCTAGTCCATTGGTTCGATGAGACTGGTGACGTTTGGTGTTAGAAATTCAACTTTAATGTCACCATCTTGTAAATTCCCAGAATGACATGGTTCATTGCCTACAAACAATATAGCTTTGTGTGGAAGCTGTTTCTCAGTCAAAAAATTTTTACTTTTGGAACAAACTGTTTGTAGAACCAATCTCCAAACTAATCCGATGACATCCACGCACTTTTCTGTGCTCGATAAAAAAACTGGCATAGCGTTAGGAGCAATGTTTTTCAGAGCTCTAGGACTCTGAGCTTTTCCTATATCATTAGAGGAAGTCTGAATGATCCGGTCACATTTGCTGTCGTAAGAATTGTTATTTTATGTTTTTGCATTTTGTGCCCTGGTGCGAAAACTTATTTAACACAGGCTAACGAAGATTTTGGCAACATTTTAAAATTCCGACCGGTTTCATCGACATTAAATATTTGGTTGTACGTATAGCCTTCAATCATTTCTTCCAATTCTGTCTTGAACACGTCTACTACTTCATGATCAGCTGACATTTTCTCACCACATAAGGTCAGTTGTCGAATGCCGTACCGGTTCTTAAACCTATCCAGCCATCCACTGCTTGCAACAAAGTTTTTCCCATCGTCTCCTAAAAGTTCAGCTAACATCTTGGCTTTTTCTTGAAGCACTGGTACTGATAAAAGCACACCTTTTTCTCTTTGTTGTGTGAACCACAAGAACAAAGCTTCATTGACTTTTTCAAAATCTGAAGTTTTCATGGTTTTACGGTTAGGGATTTTAGTTGAATGTTCAGTAAGTTTCTCGTTATTCTTTATCCAGTCACTTACAGTTGAAACTCCAACATTGTATTCTGCTGCCGCACATCGTAATAAAGCACCGTTTTCAACACGTCTAACGGCCTCCAGTTTATCGGCAATGTTGATAATGACACGTTTTCTTTTACCAGCCATTGTTTTGAAAACTGCCCTAAAGTCACTTTATAAGAATCTCTAAAGTTTAACAAACTAAAGTTTCACACTCAACATTAAAAAACAACCTAAGCGTGTTAAAATAAAACACTGTAAGATTAAATTACTAAAAGACAAAGAACTGAGAAGAATTTATACTTCCACTAGTGTCCAAATTTCACTTGTTGAATACAGTAGCACAACTGAAATAGCAAGTGTGTGATGAGTGAATGAGCGGGCAGGAGGGGTGGAGGGAAGTTCTAGGAAGGTCAATGTCTGGGGAAACACCTTGTTGGGCGGGCGGCGTGGTTAAGGAGATCTCGAAGTGGCCACCCTCAGCGTATGATTTCGGTTTTACATGGGCGTTTTAGCTTTTATTTAGCTTTTTTTTTAAGTTCGGTTAACCGGGGTTCTACTGTATGTGTGGGTAACTGTTTTTAAATATCTTTAGTATAAATAAAACAAAATACTGAACGTAAATTTTAAAAAAGTAAAAATTTTATATTTAATTGTCTTTAACAAGTGGTAAATACAATAACTCAAAACTAAAAGTTGTAATGAGAAACTTTTTATTGCTTATTTCTTATTTCATGATTTTAGAGCTTCTCTTAATTTTAATCGTAAGTTGTTTTCCACACAAATTTTACTCCTTTATTGGTCTTTTTTAAATATGAAAACCCACTTTTGTTTTTGTGTTATTATTAAACTCTTATAGCATCCCGAAAGCTCTTTAGTACCACCATTTGAGTACCACTGCTTTAGAAAAACTTCACTTTATTTTCCTTTTCTCACAAAACACTTGATCTATCTCATTTCAAAATTCTTATATGTTCTGGATTATCTTATATTGAACTTGAACACACTGTTCTTGCTTTTTACTTTTCTTAGTCTTTATTAAATTAAAATGTGTAGTGTTCATAATTAAATTAACTGAAGTAAAATCAGAAGAAACAAGATATATAAGAAGAAGTATGGTTAAGCAGGCAGTAAATCAGCAAAATTAAGAAAATTATCACCAGAAAGTCATTAGAGTTAAATAGGTATCATGTTAAATAACATTTCTTACTAAACATAATTGCTACATATAATTAGAACTTGCACTGATAAAAAGCAATCTGTTATTACAACTGCTTCCAGGTAGAATAACTAAACATATTTATTAAACTATTATTGATATTTGTCCAACTAACAAGATGCTTCTCAAACTAATTCTTAACTTATTTTACATATTATTTTGTTTTTTAGAATTGTAATGAAAATGATCCGCCTTGTCCAATAATCTTGCTGGACAGATTTGGTTTTGAGATGAAGAAAGGATACAAAGAGACGCAGTTGCAGCTGTTAGTTTCCCCAGCGACTTTACTAACTACAGACAAAATAAGCAACAGACCAGGAAGAGACAAACATTTATCTCAAGGACATCTTATGCTTTCTGGCTTACAGGTTAGATAAATATGAAATGTAGTTGAGAATTATGGGTGATGTAATTTGGCTCTACTAACAAATACCTGATCAAATTTACAATCATTTTATAGATAGACTTGACATGAACTCTATTTCGATTCTACACTTTCAAACTATTTTATTCTATTAAAAAATCCAACCGTGTTTACATTAAATAATTATTTATTTATTTTTGTATATTATGATTAACGGAATGCCTATGTTTTCGGTACAAAACAAATTATTCACAGTTAGGCACAGCTGAAAACTAAAGAAACAAACCATTAAAAATATGTAGAATAAAATGCAGGTGTAGTAAAAGGACAGGTATTTAAATATAAAACTACGGATGTGAAAGAATTCAGCACATACTTTCTCACAAACATATTTAAATTATTAAACAGATTCACTGTGACTTCATAATTGTAGGTGGGGTAGGAGAGGTGATTTATTAAAGTAGGAGATTACTAATAAATATTATTATTATCTAGAGGGAAAACTATTCGATTGATTTTGAACAAATTTGCACCAAACACGTCAGTTAGGCTTGTAAAGATGCACGAAAAAAGGGTTTGAAAATTTTTTGTAACTTGATATAAAAAAAAACATGCAGGGCTAAAGCGGCCAAGGAAAATCAGTTGTTATGTGAACCATTATAGTTTGATTTCATTGTCCTACATTCCAGCAAGTACTTGTTCAGGAACCTCACTATCCTGAGTTGTAAGTTGTAAACTAAATGAGATTAGAACATTTCAGT
>JAGFPH010024109.1:0-11559 GCA_018207615.1 Philaenus spumarius
CATCCCATTAAGCCTAATAAATATCGCTTATACTACCCCAATAAGACGTATATATAATATCTCTTATCCAATGCCTTAAAGCCTAATAAATAGTTTTTATCCCATCCCATTAAGCCTAATGAATATCGCTTATACTATCCCAAGAAGACATATATATATATATAATATCTCTTATCCAATGCCATTAAGCCTAATAAATATCGCTTATACTACCCCAATAAGACGTATATATAATATCTCTTATCCAATGCCTTAAAGCCTTATAAATAGTTTTCATCCCATCCCATTAAGCCTAATAAATATCGCTTATACTATCCCAAGAAGACTTATACATAATATCTCTTATTCAATGCCATAAAGCTTTATAAATAGTTCTTATCCCATCCCATTAAGCCTAATAAATAGCGGTTATACTATCCCAAGAAAACTTATATATAATATATCTTATCCAATGTCATAAATCCTTATAAATTGTTCTTATCCCATCCTCTTAAGCCTAATAAATATCGCTTATACTATCCCAAGAAGACGTATATAACATATCTCTTATCAAATAACATAAAGCTTTATAAATAGTTCTTATCCCATCCCATTAAGCTTAATAAATATCAGTTATACTATCCCAAGAAGACTTATATATAATATCTCTTATTCTATCCCAAAAATCCTTATAAATATCTTTTATCATATCTTTTTCTATTTTTTTTATAAGTGTTGAAGAAGTTTTAGCAATTTCAATAAAACGATAAAGTTAAATTATCATTCTAGTTTACTTCTAGTTTTTAACTAAGTGTAACTTCTAAAGTACTATTGGAATGCGCATTATGTTACTAGTAAATGTTGCATAACCGACCCTTCACCTACACCACCGGACGGAAACCAAATTAAACGCTAAACGGGTTCATTATGTCAACATGAAGGTAATTAGATTGCGTGAACGCACAATTAACGAGATCGCAATTAAGGCGAACAAAACACTTCGCTTCAGTACAAGTGAAACCATTAGTCAGTCGGATAACGCGAGCGCTTCTGTGTGAACTACTTAGGTTACTAGATTAATTAATCACCTGGCGTTTGTATACATTGTCCTGCAGTTACTTGCTTACGTACTTACCTAGTAGAGCAGTTGAACCCAGTTAAAAATCGTTCTAGAAATAACAGTGTACGACTTAAGCTAAGGACACTGGAAATGTTTCCTGACAACGGTCACTCTAGAGTTTAGTTGTTAAATTTTAGAGTTTGTTGTTATTTTTAGTGGGGGATAGTTCAACAATCTAATTACGGTGATACATTTTTTACCATAACTTTAGTTTAAGAAGTCATAGAGAGGTCTAGTTTGCGGAATTCATTTTCTTTTTTTACCCTATTTAAAATGATATGCAACTTGCTAGGGGTTGCTATTTGAAAATAAAAACACTACCAACAGCAACACCTATGTAGGGATGAGGGTTAATACCATAAACCACATAAAAAGTACTTTGACTTATGTTAGGAACATTTACCAAAGATTGTTTGAACATTTTGACTTATGTTAGTAACATTTACCAAAGATTGTTTGAAAATGTACAGTCGTTCAAAAATTAAAGAGGGGGGGACCTTTATGAGACATCCGGTATAATAAAGTACCGGGTGTCCCACGAAGAGGTCCCTATTTTTGAATTGATATGACAGACGTATAGAGCGCACAACAGACTTGAAATTCTACAGTCGTGACTAACACATATGTAAAAGAAATACCCCTGAGTATCAGTTAATTCTGACTGATCCAAACAAAATGGCGGAAAAACAAAAAACAACAAAATCAGCAATCGTATTTTAAGGGTAAACCTACTTTTATTTAGAATAGGAACAGCTACAGCTGTTTAGACTATTTTAAATCTATCAGCTGACTGCGTGTATCCACAACAATGAACATATTTGGTAATAAACATTGACATTTGTTATTAAGTTGCAATATAAAGTGTCTTATGTACCATGCCGTTTTCAACTGAGCAAAAAGTGAAATGTTGTTCCTGGGCTATTGCCTTTGAAAATGATTATGAAGCAATAAGGTGTTTTAGGGAAAGGTACCCAGGTGTAGTTCCTCCGTCAAGGAAATCTATTCGTAAGTGGAAGACTATCCTACTAGAGGGGGGGATAAAAAAAAAAAAAAAAAAAAATACCATAGATCCTCCAACATAGAAAATTAAGAAATCGTATGTGCTGCTTTCATGGAATCTCCAAATACGCCTAATTCAGTAAGAAAGGTGGAATTTGCTACAGGGATACCGAAGTTATCTGTCCAAAGGTATGCCAAAAAGAACAAAATCAAACATTATAAAACTCATTTAGTTCACGAACTGCTTGAAGATGATCCTGACAGACGATTGGAATTTTGTTCGAAAATAATTGAAAAGACTGACATAGATAGCAAATGGCATGAAGGAATCGTGTTTTCAGATGAAGCGACATTTTATCGAACAGGAACTGCAAACAGGCATAATTGTCATTACTATAACACAAAAAATCCACATATCTTACAAGAAAAGAAATTAAAATTTACAGGTATAACAGTTTGGGCTGCTGTTACCAAGGATGGTGTTTTGTCGTATGACACATCCCGACAAACAATGACTGGAGAAAGTTATGCACCAGTTTTAAGCAATCACATAGTTCCTCATCTTTCTCAGCCTGAGATGAAAGATTTTTTTCCAACAGGATGGAGCTCCTCCGCATTATGCTAATGTGGCCAAAGCAATTTTGGACCAAAATCTTCCTAACCGTTGGATAGGTCGTGGCAGCAGCTTCATGGCCTGGCCCACAAGGTCTCCAGACTTGACTGTTTGTGACTTTTTTCTGTGGGGATTTTCGAAGAAGAAGGTTTATTGACATAACATTGCGACAGACGATGAACTAATGAGGTTGATCGAAGAGGAACTTTTGTTGATACCTCGAGAGTTGTTCAGCAAAGCGTATGACTGTTTTCTATTTCGTTGTTATCAGTGCATTGCGATCGATGGACATCAGTTTGAATAAGGTTTATGGATCAAATAGATTTTATTTATTTATGAGTTACTTATATCTTTAATTCCCTAATGTTGTTTAGTGCTTAGTAACATCATTAAAATTCAATAATTATGTTGTAACACTTAAGCAAATAAAACTATTTTAACGAAAAGGTACTATTTCTTTGATATCCCGCCATTTTGTCCTAATGTGTCAGAATTAACTGATACTCAAGTGTATTTCTTTTACATATGTGTATGTTAGGACTGTTGAGTTTCAGGTTTGTAGAGTGTTCGGCGCATCTAATATATTAATTCAAAAATAGGGACCTCTTCGTGGGACACCCGGTATATAAATACAAAACTTTACCCAATAGGGCTACAGTTTTATAATCCTTATAAATGTACACATTTAACGAGTTAAAAAACCCCGTCAGCAAAATTAGGTAGCCTTAGATAAAGTTTGTTGTTTTTAAATAGTATTTTTTTTTTAAATGATGTGTTTCTGATGTGTATCTAATTTATCAGCCTGTGATCTTTCACGAGGGCTTACTAGTGCATTTAATATTTTATGCAATTATTACTCCAAAGTCACAATATAAAATAAATGGATAGATTTCATTTCTTACGCCGAACATACAATTGAAATTAGCAATGAAATTAAAGTTATAAAAAATGCGTAAGCCATTCACTAAACTTTCTCTGCTTATAAGACATATTTTAAATAACGTTTTCTGCCACACCTGTAGTTTACTAAGAGTTTCCGACTCAATTCCTACTGTCGGAATTTCTGGTATCAAACCTAAAGGTTAAGTTTAGGAAACGTTATGAAACTGTCAACATTATGATAAAAAAAACTCTTACCTAACCTAAAAAACTGTTGGTTAAGAAGACTATCTGATTCTTAATTTACCAAGTAGGTTGCTATGGTAATAAATCTAAACGCTTTCAAGAAACGTGTTGGTTTAGTACAGGCCTAACATAAAATTGTGTTGAGCTTATCATCCAAATCAGCTGTTTTATTTGTAATATTTAACAACAGATGTTTGAAAACGGTAAGCCCTCTCCTGTATTAAGCTAGCCATACATGGTCCGATTCAATGTCCGATGTCCGATGTAGGATCCGATGTAGGAGCGTGAATGGGCTTGATGGACGACGAGTTGGATGATCGGACAAATCAGAGTCCCAGATCAGACTACAAGATGATCCGACTTCCAACTTCCGACGGAGTCGGACTGTGAATGGGGTGATCGTCCGATTGTCATTTTAAACCTTCTTCTTGTTGTTGTTTGATCTTCCCTTTTCCCCTATACTTTGTACATTTTTACTTCTATAATGATGAATAATAACGGTTTTTGGAATTCATTGAATTGTACCGGGAGAATAGGTGTTTGTGAACACAAGTGATGTAATTTATGCAAACTGACATGTTTGTGAGCATCTTCGCGTCGTAGTAGTTCAAAAATAATTTCTTAACCTATTGAAAAATATAGGTGAATGTTTACTACACTAAAAAAATTAGGCAGTTGTTTACTATATTTAAAAATATAGGTGATTGTTTAGTATACTGAAAAATGTATGCGATTGAATGTATACTGACAAAATATAGGGGATTGCTTAGTATAATGAAAAGTGCAGGTGATTGTTTACTAAACTGAAAAAATATTGGCGGTTGTCTACTATATTGAAAAATGTAGGCGATTGTCTACTATACTGAAAATATATAGGGATTGTTTTCTATACTGAAAAAATATAGGCGGTTGTCTACTATATTTAAAAATATAAGTCTTTGTAAGTATATTGACAAAATATAGGGCATTGTTTAGTCTAATTATTTGCATATAGTAATTGATGTACATTTTTTATACAACTACCACTATGTACAAGGAAAGAAGACTGAATTGGAATGATTTCTTGTCTTGGAGTTGAAAATTTGATAACTATTTGAATAATGTAAATCAATGTGTATATTTTTATTTATTACTAGGGATACCACAGCGTGCTCCGCACGCCAACCCTGTTGGAACTTTCTATACGCATAATTATGTTATATTTTCTTTATAATAAAGATGTAGGATTAATAATAACCTCAAAACTAAGATCGTAAATATCCAAAATGAAATTATTTTATATTATAACATCAGTTATAAATAATAAAGGTTAAAAGAACCAGCAATGCTTAGGTCTACATTTTAATAAAATCATAACCTAAAATTTAGAAAAGTAAATGATGGCTTCATAGTTTAAAATCAACTGTTAATGGAAACGTTAGTTGGATGGTAAGTTGGATTGTGAGTGGTGAAACGCAACCAACTTGCAGTCCAACTCGGTCGTCCTACAAATCGGACAGTGTATGGCTAGCTTTAGTGAACTAGCTGAATTGTTTATTTGCATACAAGTGACAGTTATGGTGAGATCAAAGGTCGGGAACAGTAATTGAGCACCGATCATGGTCCTCATAACATGTAATTAAAAACTTTATATAGCGTATATATGAGCTCACACTCTAATGGCCGCATTTTACTTCCGATTTGATCCAAAATTGGTACACTCGATGTATGGTTTAACTCGCTCAGAGGAGTTCGTGGGACAAAAAAATCCAATAACCGAAAGTACGTTTCTTGGGTGTATCCCTAAAATACGTATAATCTTTATAGTTGGAAATTCGCTCAACTTTCAACAGCGGTTCAGCGCGTGATCGAATTATTATTTGTTTGTGTTGTCGGTTTTATTTTGTTAACCTAACCTAAAAAGTTTGATTGTGAAAAATAATTTATCTGATTCTAAATTAACTAAGTTGGTTGCTATGATAATGAATGATCAACAAACGTGTGTTGGTTCGGTAAAGATCACATCTAAAATTAATTTAGTTGATAAGCTTTTGATTCAAATGAGCTGTTTTATCTGTTACTAGCTGACCCGTACGGCGTTGCCCGTAGTGGTTGGTATTTTCAGTCTTTTTAACGTAATTGTATTCTTTTTAAGTGTTCAGTAAGTGAGTGGCATTTGGCTTTTATATATATAGATCTTAAATAATAAAAGCACTCGTGTCATAATAATAAAAGATCTGAAATTATGATTTTAGTAACTTTGATCCCCCAAACCCCTCCTAAAATTTCTAAATTGTTCATACCATTTCTTAGTGAGCACCTATGGCCCTAGAGGAAGCTACATACCAAATTTCATTCCAATCCGTTCGGTAGTTTTGAAGAAATCGTTTTTTAATAACTTTGATCCCCCCCAACTCCCCTAAAATTTCGAATTTTTTCAAACCCTTTCTTATTGAGCACCTATGGCCCTAGAGGAAGCTACATACCAAATTTCATTCCAATCCGTTCGGTAGTTTTGAAGAAATCGTTTTTTAATAACTTTGATCCCCCTAACTCCCCTAAAATTTCGAATATTTTCAAACCCTTTCTTATTGAGCACCTATGGCCCTAGAGGAAGCTACATAACAAATTTCATTTCAATCCGTTCGGTAGTTTTTGAGAAATCGTGATGAGTGAGTGAGTGGTATTTCGCTTTTATATATATAGATAGGGCTGGGAGTAAAACCTTCGTATTTTGAAATTTTGATATCCTTAAAATCAATATTTCGCAAAATACTTTCTTAGTGTATTTGCACAAAATGGTATAAAACTACCCTGAAAATTTTAAGTCAAGCTGTCATAGTTTTGTATGTATGTTGATTATGATTCTGTCAGTCAGTCAGGACTCTTCTTATATATATATATAACTCATTATTCCAAATTTAAACGGATTGATCTGACATTTCATGCAGAACCGCCTCCTCACTGGAAACGAGCAATGAATACAGAACCTATAAGAAGCGCAACGCTTATGGAGAGTAGTCAGCCCGGTTGGTGTGCCGCCAAATCGAGCTTAGCGCATCAGCCGATAGGCAGTGCTGGTTGGAAATTTCCACCCGTCTGTGACTCACCAACCAACCGCGCTAGGTGTAAGTGAGACAAATAATGGCTGGCTTATTCTCTGTCTCACTCACACTTGCCGTACCGACGACAGTAGCGCTCTCGCTACCTGGCGGTTGCCGCGCTAAACTTGCCAGATTCAAATAAAACTCTGCTGAATCTTTCACATGTACGTTGCACTTCTTATAGGTTCTGTATTCATTAAAACGAGTTAGTAACTCGCATTTGCATGTCCGTCTTTCGCCGAATATAAAATTGAAATAGGCAATGAAATAAAAGCTATAAAAAATGTGAAAGCTATTCCACAAACTTTCTCTGTTTATAGGAAATATCCTCAATCATGTTTTTTTTTTGTTTGTGTGATAAACCTATAGTTTACTAAAGCTGGTCGTCCACTAGGTCGTTAGAGAGGCGCGGCGCATTGCAGGCTTAGCTTGGAAAACCTCGTCCAACAAGGCGGTTTACACACTGAAGTGGCGTGACTGCCACGCGGAGGCACGATGCATGAGTCGTGCCAGTACATCAGCGAGTACGATGCAAAGAGCTTACATTGGAATGGCGTCACATGACCGTACATTATTTATAGTCAAAAATGTAAACAAGTAAAGGCGAGTCGTTCCTGTAGTTATCTGTCGTTGTAGGACGAAGGAGAAAAAGAGAATGCATTTTAGCCTCTTTCTTATGATGATGTTAAAAAAATATTGACATAGGCCTAATTATTGTCATTATAGTATTTTTAAAATGAAATAAATTAATTGCACCAAGAAGCCTATATCTTTTTTGTTACACATATCTACAGCAATAAATTAAACTTAGACTGTTACAATATTATTAGGCTTAATATAATATTAATTTTTGAAGAAACTCGATATTGACAGGCCTATATTATCTCGGGGATAATCACCCCTGCACAAATATATAAATTTTTATAATTTCTCATGGTGCTAGAGAGTTGAAATTTGCTATATTTGTTTTATAAGTGAGTGATGAAAGGAAAATATAAGTACAGTACTCTAATGTTGATTAATTGCGCCCAATAGGTGAAAATGGAAGCGTATCACGCCTACACAATAAATATAAATTATTTAAGTGTCATAAAGAAAAAGGAAAGCATTTGAATTTCCATTACTTGCGTCAAAGGGAAATTAAGGGCTTTAGAATCCCATATGAGATTTTTAAATTCAACACATTATTATTGACCGAACGTAAGCGAGGTCTCCGTTTTAACTCGACCGTTCGGCATTTCGTCTGTGTGTCTGTGTGTCTGTCTCACGATTACGGCTAGACGCCTTGACCGATTTTGATGATTTTTTTGTGTGAATGTTCCTTATTCCTAGGTCGAGCCATGTATATATACGGTTTTTTACATTTTTCATTTTTAACCCCTTAAATAAAATAAAAATGGCGGCCGGACCGTTTCTCTCAGTGTAAGCTTTTTTCCAAAGCCAGTTTGTGACTTAACCGTAAGTCGAATTTAAAAACTAATAACATTTTGCAAATAGCAAATTACATTTTAAACAAAATTGTATTCTTGATTTTTTTCCGTATCTCTAACGGTAAGCTCACAAAATGGCCGTATACTTAGAATTTGTTAAAAATCGTCCAAGTTTTTGTATTTTAACCATGTTTTTATACGTTTATTCTAAACCAATTCAAACGTGTTCCATAGCTTTTTT
Organism: Philaenus spumarius; assembly: GCA_018207615.1. NCBI lineage: Eukaryota > Metazoa > Arthropoda > Insecta > Hemiptera > Aphrophoridae > Philaenus > Philaenus spumarius. The sequence goes on from JAGFPH010024109.1 coordinate 8,591, forward strand.
GTAGATAAAGGTTTAAAGAATTCATATATGCCAGTAAAAAAAATTATTGAAGTAAAATTAAGAAAGTTATTAGCTCAAGAAACAATCACGTTCGGTAACGAAAGGAAAATGTTTAACTTTAGGCCTACATAAAAAGTTGTAAATATTATTGTAATTTTTTTCATAAATGTAAAAAAGTGTCGTAATTTTGTTCTAAATAGAATTGTATAAAACTATTTATCAATTTCAAATTTCTTATTTTCCAGTTTTTATGTTCCTACTACAAGACTGCTAACAAAACTAGGCCTGTTTTGAATAGTAATTTAGGAATATATCATTTGCCCAAAAATGACATATTATTATAAGAAAGTGTAGAGAATAAATCAAAGAATTGAACTGTATACCTGTAAATTATCATTGTAAATTTCATAAAAGTATTTGACTTAGCTTTACTTGAATTATTAAATGAAATGAAACAAATGAAACCCCGCGGCGATAAAGAACATACAAAAAATGACCGTAGCACACCGTGGGAAGTGTTGGTACATGGGTTGAGATCACTATAACGACGTTTTAACATCGTTTGTCTTCATTATTTCTAATATTGGAATATGATATGGAACTTAAGTTAACTTATGATACATTGTTAAGTTTGAGTTATTTAAGTATGTAAATATTTAATTGTATGTTGTCCCTCTATAACGCGATATTTTTAGCTATCTTACGCATTATTAACCTAAATAAAACACAATGCCTCTAAAAGAAAATCTTTAGCAGTTAAAGCTCAAGAAAAGAAATAAAAACGAGAACTAGAAATCCCGGAATCGCGGGAATTGTAAATAATGTTTCACTGGCTAAAACTTGTGCTTACTTCCTTACTGGCACACTATTTTTAATCTAAGCTCAAAACCACATTTGTTATGTCAACGAGCGAGGTCTACTGTTCACACAACTACTAGTTAGTTGAAGATTAAATATTGATTACAGTAGCTTAAACGTAGCTTAGTAGTTTGCGGTAAATGGGACTATTCACAATTGAATTGAAAACAAATCAACCCTGAACTAACCACTGACGAAACAAAACAAATATCGAAATGTAGGACAGCGAGTGGTATCTGCGCATGCGTTGGCACGAGATGCGTGTGGCATGCGTAGCCAAACACCGACCAATCGGTGTTCGCGTGGCAGATGCGTGGCGCGAATGCTGGCACTTGAGGAAACCGCTACTAACCTGACTAAAAACACCAGTACCGAGTACATCTCTGTTTAACACGTTCACTGCTATGGACGCACATGCGAGCTTGAAACTGAACACTATGAGAAACGGCGGACGCACAGTGCTTCGCACGCCAACCCCCGTATTTGGGAGTGTTTTCAATACACGATGAATTGCGTGCTTCGCACGCCAACCCCCGTATTTGGGAGTGTTTTCAATACACGATGAATTGCGTGCTTCGCACGCCAACCCCCATATTTGGAAGTGTTTTCAATACACGATGAATTCGCACGCCAACCCCCGTATTTGGGAGTGTTTTCAATACACGATGAATTGCGTGCTTCGCACGCCAACCCCCGTATTGGGAGTGTCTTCAATACACAGTGCATTGCGTGCTTCGCACATCAACCTTCGTGTTGCGAATATTTTCAATACACAGTGCATTGCCAATTTTGGGTCTATGTGCTATGGACGCACATGTGCGTCCGCTTTAAAATATTAGTGATTATTACGTAGAAAGGTTCAAAAATAAAAAATAAAGTGATTTCTAGTCATTTAAGCTATACATATAAAAAATAAAAGGTCATCTTCTAGCATAGGTATACGAAATTTCCGTAGCAGTGTACGTGTTAAAGGTGAGGTAAGCATCCACTAGTTCGTTTGTAGGATGAGTCACATTAGGAAGCGGTGTGGGAAAATGTTTTTTCCCCTCACCCCCGGCCCATCGCGCCAGGGCGAGGACAAGAGCCAGGATTTACGCCGATATCCGTACTTCAGTGTGTAGGGACCCGTTTAAATGCATTGATTGGTTTTCGGGTGGCGTGCCGCCACTTGCCACTTGCTGCAACGCCATTTCAGTGTGTAACCCGCCTATGAGCGCTGCGCGGCGCAGCGCCTTTCCCACCATTCTGGTTACCTGGTATTTAATCATGGTTTGACGGTATTCAAAGACTCAACGATGGACACAGACAGTGAGTTTCTGGCTTCTGAATTCCTGTTCGCAAACCTGCTTTACCTAAAGGTTATGTTTAGGAAACGTTATGAAACTGTCAACATTCTGAAACAAAACTCGCACGATCTGCCTGTTTTAATGTCAGTAAATAAATTCCAAGAGTGATTCACGTGTCATATTTTACGACGTTAAGATAGTTGCGCAACTTAAAACAGTTTCTCTACATTAATATTATGTTTGCCAATTGACGTTGATTGCGCATATGTCATGAGGATTATAATTATTTAAAATTTATCGCTTCATTAACCTGTATTAAGATGATTTATAAAGATGTACGGCTTGATCGCGACTAAAGTACGATTGCACAATACGAAACACAGCTGTTAATATAGCAGATTTAATTTTTCAACCTACTCAGAAAACTGATTTGTCTCAATGAATTTTTTTTTTAATTTTCGTTTACGTCTACCTTAGAAACATGTCAATTTATACGATTGTCTTGTGGAGCATTATGTGGAAACATTTGGAACATTAATTTAGTTCTTTTTATTTTTTTGAAGTGTAAACGTATAAGTCGCACCGCGTTCAAAACATTTTGCGGGCAGTGAATCGGATTTACCGTCACGCTCTACTGTATATAGTACACATGTGTGCATATTAGAGTACAGAGTACAGTATATAGATTACTTGGTAATGCCTCTGAAATGAACATTTTGCTTCCTCATTTCGTAAGTCGTGTTAAAACAGTTTACTTGTTAATACCTCTGGATTGGACATTGTGCTTCCTCATTTTGTAAATTGTGTTAAAACAGTTTACTTGGT
>JAGFPH010024110.1:0-11559 GCA_018207615.1 Philaenus spumarius
CATCCCATTAAGCCTAATAAATATCGCTTATACTACCCCAATAAGACGTATATATAATATCTCTTATCCAATGCCTTAAAGCCTAATAAATAGTTTTTATCCCATCCCATTAAGCCTAATGAATATCGCTTATACTATCCCAAGAAGACATATATATATATATAATATCTCTTATCCAATGCCATTAAGCCTAATAAATATCGCTTATACTACCCCAATAAGACGTATATATAATATCTCTTATCCAATGCCTTAAAGCCTTATAAATAGTTTTCATCCCATCCCATTAAGCCTAATAAATATCGCTTATACTATCCCAAGAAGACTTATACATAATATCTCTTATTCAATGCCATAAAGCTTTATAAATAGTTCTTATCCCATCCCATTAAGCCTAATAAATAGCGGTTATACTATCCCAAGAAAACTTATATATAATATATCTTATCCAATGTCATAAATCCTTATAAATTGTTCTTATCCCATCCTCTTAAGCCTAATAAATATCGCTTATACTATCCCAAGAAGACGTATATAACATATCTCTTATCAAATAACATAAAGCTTTATAAATAGTTCTTATCCCATCCCATTAAGCTTAATAAATATCAGTTATACTATCCCAAGAAGACTTATATATAATATCTCTTATTCTATCCCAAAAATCCTTATAAATATCTTTTATCATATCTTTTTCTATTTTTTTTATAAGTGTTGAAGAAGTTTTAGCAATTTCAATAAAACGATAAAGTTAAATTATCATTCTAGTTTACTTCTAGTTTTTAACTAAGTGTAACTTCTAAAGTACTATTGGAATGCGCATTATGTTACTAGTAAATGTTGCATAACCGACCCTTCACCTACACCACCGGACGGAAACCAAATTAAACGCTAAACGGGTTCATTATGTCAACATGAAGGTAATTAGATTGCGTGAACGCACAATTAACGAGATCGCAATTAAGGCGAACAAAACACTTCGCTTCAGTACAAGTGAAACCATTAGTCAGTCGGATAACGCGAGCGCTTCTGTGTGAACTACTTAGGTTACTAGATTAATTAATCACCTGGCGTTTGTATACATTGTCCTGCAGTTACTTGCTTACGTACTTACCTAGTAGAGCAGTTGAACCCAGTTAAAAATCGTTCTAGAAATAACAGTGTACGACTTAAGCTAAGGACACTGGAAATGTTTCCTGACAACGGTCACTCTAGAGTTTAGTTGTTAAATTTTAGAGTTTGTTGTTATTTTTAGTGGGGGATAGTTCAACAATCTAATTACGGTGATACATTTTTTACCATAACTTTAGTTTAAGAAGTCATAGAGAGGTCTAGTTTGCGGAATTCATTTTCTTTTTTTACCCTATTTAAAATGATATGCAACTTGCTAGGGGTTGCTATTTGAAAATAAAAACACTACCAACAGCAACACCTATGTAGGGATGAGGGTTAATACCATAAACCACATAAAAAGTACTTTGACTTATGTTAGGAACATTTACCAAAGATTGTTTGAACATTTTGACTTATGTTAGTAACATTTACCAAAGATTGTTTGAAAATGTACAGTCGTTCAAAAATTAAAGAGGGGGGGACCTTTATGAGACATCCGGTATAATAAAGTACCGGGTGTCCCACGAAGAGGTCCCTATTTTTGAATTGATATGACAGACGTATAGAGCGCACAACAGACTTGAAATTCTACAGTCGTGACTAACACATATGTAAAAGAAATACCCCTGAGTATCAGTTAATTCTGACTGATCCAAACAAAATGGCGGAAAAACAAAAAACAACAAAATCAGCAATCGTATTTTAAGGGTAAACCTACTTTTATTTAGAATAGGAACAGCTACAGCTGTTTAGACTATTTTAAATCTATCAGCTGACTGCGTGTATCCACAACAATGAACATATTTGGTAATAAACATTGACATTTGTTATTAAGTTGCAATATAAAGTGTCTTATGTACCATGCCGTTTTCAACTGAGCAAAAAGTGAAATGTTGTTCCTGGGCTATTGCCTTTGAAAATGATTATGAAGCAATAAGGTGTTTTAGGGAAAGGTACCCAGGTGTAGTTCCTCCGTCAAGGAAATCTATTCGTAAGTGGAAGACTATCCTACTAGAGGGGGGGATAAAAAAAAAAAAAAAAAAAAATACCATAGATCCTCCAACATAGAAAATTAAGAAATCGTATGTGCTGCTTTCATGGAATCTCCAAATACGCCTAATTCAGTAAGAAAGGTGGAATTTGCTACAGGGATACCGAAGTTATCTGTCCAAAGGTATGCCAAAAAGAACAAAATCAAACATTATAAAACTCATTTAGTTCACGAACTGCTTGAAGATGATCCTGACAGACGATTGGAATTTTGTTCGAAAATAATTGAAAAGACTGACATAGATAGCAAATGGCATGAAGGAATCGTGTTTTCAGATGAAGCGACATTTTATCGAACAGGAACTGCAAACAGGCATAATTGTCATTACTATAACACAAAAAATCCACATATCTTACAAGAAAAGAAATTAAAATTTACAGGTATAACAGTTTGGGCTGCTGTTACCAAGGATGGTGTTTTGTCGTATGACACATCCCGACAAACAATGACTGGAGAAAGTTATGCACCAGTTTTAAGCAATCACATAGTTCCTCATCTTTCTCAGCCTGAGATGAAAGATTTTTTTCCAACAGGATGGAGCTCCTCCGCATTATGCTAATGTGGCCAAAGCAATTTTGGACCAAAATCTTCCTAACCGTTGGATAGGTCGTGGCAGCAGCTTCATGGCCTGGCCCACAAGGTCTCCAGACTTGACTGTTTGTGACTTTTTTCTGTGGGGATTTTCGAAGAAGAAGGTTTATTGACATAACATTGCGACAGACGATGAACTAATGAGGTTGATCGAAGAGGAACTTTTGTTGATACCTCGAGAGTTGTTCAGCAAAGCGTATGACTGTTTTCTATTTCGTTGTTATCAGTGCATTGCGATCGATGGACATCAGTTTGAATAAGGTTTATGGATCAAATAGATTTTATTTATTTATGAGTTACTTATATCTTTAATTCCCTAATGTTGTTTAGTGCTTAGTAACATCATTAAAATTCAATAATTATGTTGTAACACTTAAGCAAATAAAACTATTTTAACGAAAAGGTACTATTTCTTTGATATCCCGCCATTTTGTCCTAATGTGTCAGAATTAACTGATACTCAAGTGTATTTCTTTTACATATGTGTATGTTAGGACTGTTGAGTTTCAGGTTTGTAGAGTGTTCGGCGCATCTAATATATTAATTCAAAAATAGGGACCTCTTCGTGGGACACCCGGTATATAAATACAAAACTTTACCCAATAGGGCTACAGTTTTATAATCCTTATAAATGTACACATTTAACGAGTTAAAAAACCCCGTCAGCAAAATTAGGTAGCCTTAGATAAAGTTTGTTGTTTTTAAATAGTATTTTTTTTTTAAATGATGTGTTTCTGATGTGTATCTAATTTATCAGCCTGTGATCTTTCACGAGGGCTTACTAGTGCATTTAATATTTTATGCAATTATTACTCCAAAGTCACAATATAAAATAAATGGATAGATTTCATTTCTTACGCCGAACATACAATTGAAATTAGCAATGAAATTAAAGTTATAAAAAATGCGTAAGCCATTCACTAAACTTTCTCTGCTTATAAGACATATTTTAAATAACGTTTTCTGCCACACCTGTAGTTTACTAAGAGTTTCCGACTCAATTCCTACTGTCGGAATTTCTGGTATCAAACCTAAAGGTTAAGTTTAGGAAACGTTATGAAACTGTCAACATTATGATAAAAAAAACTCTTACCTAACCTAAAAAACTGTTGGTTAAGAAGACTATCTGATTCTTAATTTACCAAGTAGGTTGCTATGGTAATAAATCTAAACGCTTTCAAGAAACGTGTTGGTTTAGTACAGGCCTAACATAAAATTGTGTTGAGCTTATCATCCAAATCAGCTGTTTTATTTGTAATATTTAACAACAGATGTTTGAAAACGGTAAGCCCTCTCCTGTATTAAGCTAGCCATACATGGTCCGATTCAATGTCCGATGTCCGATGTAGGATCCGATGTAGGAGCGTGAATGGGCTTGATGGACGACGAGTTGGATGATCGGACAAATCAGAGTCCCAGATCAGACTACAAGATGATCCGACTTCCAACTTCCGACGGAGTCGGACTGTGAATGGGGTGATCGTCCGATTGTCATTTTAAACCTTCTTCTTGTTGTTGTTTGATCTTCCCTTTTCCCCTATACTTTGTACATTTTTACTTCTATAATGATGAATAATAACGGTTTTTGGAATTCATTGAATTGTACCGGGAGAATAGGTGTTTGTGAACACAAGTGATGTAATTTATGCAAACTGACATGTTTGTGAGCATCTTCGCGTCGTAGTAGTTCAAAAATAATTTCTTAACCTATTGAAAAATATAGGTGAATGTTTACTACACTAAAAAAATTAGGCAGTTGTTTACTATATTTAAAAATATAGGTGATTGTTTAGTATACTGAAAAATGTATGCGATTGAATGTATACTGACAAAATATAGGGGATTGCTTAGTATAATGAAAAGTGCAGGTGATTGTTTACTAAACTGAAAAAATATTGGCGGTTGTCTACTATATTGAAAAATGTAGGCGATTGTCTACTATACTGAAAATATATAGGGATTGTTTTCTATACTGAAAAAATATAGGCGGTTGTCTACTATATTTAAAAATATAAGTCTTTGTAAGTATATTGACAAAATATAGGGCATTGTTTAGTCTAATTATTTGCATATAGTAATTGATGTACATTTTTTATACAACTACCACTATGTACAAGGAAAGAAGACTGAATTGGAATGATTTCTTGTCTTGGAGTTGAAAATTTGATAACTATTTGAATAATGTAAATCAATGTGTATATTTTTATTTATTACTAGGGATACCACAGCGTGCTCCGCACGCCAACCCTGTTGGAACTTTCTATACGCATAATTATGTTATATTTTCTTTATAATAAAGATGTAGGATTAATAATAACCTCAAAACTAAGATCGTAAATATCCAAAATGAAATTATTTTATATTATAACATCAGTTATAAATAATAAAGGTTAAAAGAACCAGCAATGCTTAGGTCTACATTTTAATAAAATCATAACCTAAAATTTAGAAAAGTAAATGATGGCTTCATAGTTTAAAATCAACTGTTAATGGAAACGTTAGTTGGATGGTAAGTTGGATTGTGAGTGGTGAAACGCAACCAACTTGCAGTCCAACTCGGTCGTCCTACAAATCGGACAGTGTATGGCTAGCTTTAGTGAACTAGCTGAATTGTTTATTTGCATACAAGTGACAGTTATGGTGAGATCAAAGGTCGGGAACAGTAATTGAGCACCGATCATGGTCCTCATAACATGTAATTAAAAACTTTATATAGCGTATATATGAGCTCACACTCTAATGGCCGCATTTTACTTCCGATTTGATCCAAAATTGGTACACTCGATGTATGGTTTAACTCGCTCAGAGGAGTTCGTGGGACAAAAAAATCCAATAACCGAAAGTACGTTTCTTGGGTGTATCCCTAAAATACGTATAATCTTTATAGTTGGAAATTCGCTCAACTTTCAACAGCGGTTCAGCGCGTGATCGAATTATTATTTGTTTGTGTTGTCGGTTTTATTTTGTTAACCTAACCTAAAAAGTTTGATTGTGAAAAATAATTTATCTGATTCTAAATTAACTAAGTTGGTTGCTATGATAATGAATGATCAACAAACGTGTGTTGGTTCGGTAAAGATCACATCTAAAATTAATTTAGTTGATAAGCTTTTGATTCAAATGAGCTGTTTTATCTGTTACTAGCTGACCCGTACGGCGTTGCCCGTAGTGGTTGGTATTTTCAGTCTTTTTAACGTAATTGTATTCTTTTTAAGTGTTCAGTAAGTGAGTGGCATTTGGCTTTTATATATATAGATCTTAAATAATAAAAGCACTCGTGTCATAATAATAAAAGATCTGAAATTATGATTTTAGTAACTTTGATCCCCCAAACCCCTCCTAAAATTTCTAAATTGTTCATACCATTTCTTAGTGAGCACCTATGGCCCTAGAGGAAGCTACATACCAAATTTCATTCCAATCCGTTCGGTAGTTTTGAAGAAATCGTTTTTTAATAACTTTGATCCCCCCCAACTCCCCTAAAATTTCGAATTTTTTCAAACCCTTTCTTATTGAGCACCTATGGCCCTAGAGGAAGCTACATACCAAATTTCATTCCAATCCGTTCGGTAGTTTTGAAGAAATCGTTTTTTAATAACTTTGATCCCCCTAACTCCCCTAAAATTTCGAATATTTTCAAACCCTTTCTTATTGAGCACCTATGGCCCTAGAGGAAGCTACATAACAAATTTCATTTCAATCCGTTCGGTAGTTTTTGAGAAATCGTGATGAGTGAGTGAGTGGTATTTCGCTTTTATATATATAGATAGGGCTGGGAGTAAAACCTTCGTATTTTGAAATTTTGATATCCTTAAAATCAATATTTCGCAAAATACTTTCTTAGTGTATTTGCACAAAATGGTATAAAACTACCCTGAAAATTTTAAGTCAAGCTGTCATAGTTTTGTATGTATGTTGATTATGATTCTGTCAGTCAGTCAGGACTCTTCTTATATATATATATAACTCATTATTCCAAATTTAAACGGATTGATCTGACATTTCATGCAGAACCGCCTCCTCACTGGAAACGAGCAATGAATACAGAACCTATAAGAAGCGCAACGCTTATGGAGAGTAGTCAGCCCGGTTGGTGTGCCGCCAAATCGAGCTTAGCGCATCAGCCGATAGGCAGTGCTGGTTGGAAATTTCCACCCGTCTGTGACTCACCAACCAACCGCGCTAGGTGTAAGTGAGACAAATAATGGCTGGCTTATTCTCTGTCTCACTCACACTTGCCGTACCGACGACAGTAGCGCTCTCGCTACCTGGCGGTTGCCGCGCTAAACTTGCCAGATTCAAATAAAACTCTGCTGAATCTTTCACATGTACGTTGCACTTCTTATAGGTTCTGTATTCATTAAAACGAGTTAGTAACTCGCATTTGCATGTCCGTCTTTCGCCGAATATAAAATTGAAATAGGCAATGAAATAAAAGCTATAAAAAATGTGAAAGCTATTCCACAAACTTTCTCTGTTTATAGGAAATATCCTCAATCATGTTTTTTTTTTGTTTGTGTGATAAACCTATAGTTTACTAAAGCTGGTCGTCCACTAGGTCGTTAGAGAGGCGCGGCGCATTGCAGGCTTAGCTTGGAAAACCTCGTCCAACAAGGCGGTTTACACACTGAAGTGGCGTGACTGCCACGCGGAGGCACGATGCATGAGTCGTGCCAGTACATCAGCGAGTACGATGCAAAGAGCTTACATTGGAATGGCGTCACATGACCGTACATTATTTATAGTCAAAAATGTAAACAAGTAAAGGCGAGTCGTTCCTGTAGTTATCTGTCGTTGTAGGACGAAGGAGAAAAAGAGAATGCATTTTAGCCTCTTTCTTATGATGATGTTAAAAAAATATTGACATAGGCCTAATTATTGTCATTATAGTATTTTTAAAATGAAATAAATTAATTGCACCAAGAAGCCTATATCTTTTTTGTTACACATATCTACAGCAATAAATTAAACTTAGACTGTTACAATATTATTAGGCTTAATATAATATTAATTTTTGAAGAAACTCGATATTGACAGGCCTATATTATCTCGGGGATAATCACCCCTGCACAAATATATAAATTTTTATAATTTCTCATGGTGCTAGAGAGTTGAAATTTGCTATATTTGTTTTATAAGTGAGTGATGAAAGGAAAATATAAGTACAGTACTCTAATGTTGATTAATTGCGCCCAATAGGTGAAAATGGAAGCGTATCACGCCTACACAATAAATATAAATTATTTAAGTGTCATAAAGAAAAAGGAAAGCATTTGAATTTCCATTACTTGCGTCAAAGGGAAATTAAGGGCTTTAGAATCCCATATGAGATTTTTAAATTCAACACATTATTATTGACCGAACGTAAGCGAGGTCTCCGTTTTAACTCGACCGTTCGGCATTTCGTCTGTGTGTCTGTGTGTCTGTCTCACGATTACGGCTAGACGCCTTGACCGATTTTGATGATTTTTTTGTGTGAATGTTCCTTATTCCTAGGTCGAGCCATGTATATATACGGTTTTTTACATTTTTCATTTTTAACCCCTTAAATAAAATAAAAATGGCGGCCGGACCGTTTCTCTCAGTGTAAGCTTTTTTCCAAAGCCAGTTTGTGACTTAACCGTAAGTCGAATTTAAAAACTAATAACATTTTGCAAATAGCAAATTACATTTTAAACAAAATTGTATTCTTGATTTTTTTCCGTATCTCTAACGGTAAGCTCACAAAATGGCCGTATACTTAGAATTTGTTAAAAATCGTCCAAGTTTTTGTATTTTAACCATGTTTTTATACGTTTATTCTAAACCAATTCAAACGTGTTCCATAGCTTTTTTGTAGATAAAGGTTTAAAGAATTCATATATGCCAGTAAAAAAAATTATTGAAGTAAAATTAAGAAAGTTATTAGCTCAAGAAACAATCACGTTCGGTAACGAAAGGAAAATGTTTAACTTTAGGCCTACATAAAAAGTTGTAAATATTATTGTAATTTTTTTCATAAATGTAAAAAAGTGTCGTAATTTTGTTCTAAATAGAATTGTATAAAACTATTTATCAATTTCAAATTTCTTATTTTCCAGTTTTTATGTTCCTACTACAAGACTGCTAACAAAACTAGGCCTGTTTTGAATAGTAATTTAGGAATATATCATTTGCCCAAAAATGACATATTATTATAAGAAAGTGTAGAGAATAAATCAAAGAATTGAACTGTATACCTGTAAATTATCATTGTAAATTTCATAAAAGTATTTGACTTAGCTTTACTTGAATTATTAAATGAAATGAAACAAATGAAACCCCGCGGCGATAAAGAACATACAAAAAATGACCGTAGCACACCGTGGGAAGTGTTGGTACATGGGTTGAGATCACTATAACGACGTTTTAACATCGTTTGTCTTCATTATTTCTAATATTGGAATATGATATGGAACTTAAGTTAACTTATGATACATTGTTAAGTTTGAGTTATTTAAGTATGTAAATATTTAATTGTATGTTGTCCCTCTATAACGCGATATTTTTAGCTATCTTACGCATTATTAACCTAAATAAAACACAATGCCTCTAAAAGAAAATCTTTAGCAGTTAAAGCTCAAGAAAAGAAATAAAAACGAGAACTAGAAATCCCGGAATCGCGGGAATTGTAAATAATGTTTCACTGGCTAAAACTTGTGCTTACTTCCTTACTGGCACACTATTTTTAATCTAAGCTCAAAACCACATTTGTTATGTCAACGAGCGAGGTCTACTGTTCACACAACTACTAGTTAGTTGAAGATTAAATATTGATTACAGTAGCTTAAACGTAGCTTAGTAGTTTGCGGTAAATGGGACTATTCACAATTGAATTGAAAACAAATCAACCCTGAACTAACCACTGACGAAACAAAACAAATATCGAAATGTAGGACAGCGAGTGGTATCTGCGCATGCGTTGGCACGAGATGCGTGTGGCATGCGTAGCCAAACACCGACCAATCGGTGTTCGCGTGGCAGATGCGTGGCGCGAATGCTGGCACTTGAGGAAACCGCTACTAACCTGACTAAAAACACCAGTACCGAGTACATCTCTGTTTAACACGTTCACTGCTATGGACGCACATGCGAGCTTGAAACTGAACACTATGAGAAACGGCGGACGCACAGTGCTTCGCACGCCAACCCCCGTATTTGGGAGTGTTTTCAATACACGATGAATTGCGTGCTTCGCACGCCAACCCCCGTATTTGGGAGTGTTTTCAATACACGATGAATTGCGTGCTTCGCACGCCAACCCCCATATTTGGAAGTGTTTTCAATACACGATGAATTCGCACGCCAACCCCCGTATTTGGGAGTGTTTTCAATACACGATGAATTGCGTGCTTCGCACGCCAACCCCCGTATTGGGAGTGTCTTCAATACACAGTGCATTGCGTGCTTCGCACATCAACCTTCGTGTTGCGAATATTTTCAATACACAGTGCATTGCCAATTTTGGGTCTATGTGCTATGGACGCACATGTGCGTCCGCTTTAAAATATTAGTGATTATTACGTAGAAAGGTTCAAAAATAAAAAATAAAGTGATTTCTAGTCATTTAAGCTATACATATAAAAAATAAAAGGTCATCTTCTAGCATAGGTATACGAAATTTCCGTAGCAGTGTACGTGTTAAAGGTGAGGTAAGCATCCACTAGTTCGTTTGTAGGATGAGTCACATTAGGAAGCGGTGTGGGAAAATGTTTTTTCCCCTCACCCCCGGCCCATCGCGCCAGGGCGAGGACAAGAGCCAGGATTTACGCCGATATCCGTACTTCAGTGTGTAGGGACCCGTTTAAATGCATTGATTGGTTTTCGGGTGGCGTGCCGCCACTTGCCACTTGCTGCAACGCCATTTCAGTGTGTAACCCGCCTATGAGCGCTGCGCGGCGCAGCGCCTTTCCCACCATTCTGGTTACCTGGTATTTAATCATGGTTTGACGGTATTCAAAGACTCAACGATGGACACAGACAGTGAGTTTCTGGCTTCTGAATTCCTGTTCGCAAACCTGCTTTACCTAAAGGTTATGTTTAGGAAACGTTATGAAACTGTCAACATTCTGAAACAAAACTCGCACGATCTGCCTGTTTTAATGTCAGTAAATAAATTCCAAGAGTGATTCACGTGTCATATTTTACGACGTTAAGATAGTTGCGCAACTTAAAACAGTTTCTCTACATTAATATTATGTTTGCCAATTGACGTTGATTGCGCATATGTCATGAGGATTATAATTATTTAAAATTTATCGCTTCATTAACCTGTATTAAGATGATTTATAAAGATGTACGGCTTGATCGCGACTAAAGTACGATTGCACAATACGAAACACAGCTGTTAATATAGCAGATTTAATTTTTCAACCTACTCAGAAAACTGATTTGTCTCAATGAATTTTTTTTTTAATTTTCGTTTACGTCTACCTTAGAAACATGTCAATTTATACGATTGTCTTGTGGAGCATTATGTGGAAACATTTGGAACATTAATTTAGTTCTTTTTATTTTTTTGAAGTGTAAACGTATAAGTCGCACCGCGTTCAAAACATTTTGCGGGCAGTGAATCGGATTTACCGTCACGCTCTACTGTATATAGTACACATGTGTGCATATTAGAGTACAGAGTACAGTATATAGATTACTTGGTAATGCCTCTGAAATGAACATTTTGCTTCCTCATTTCGTAAGTCGTGTTAAAACAGTTTACTTGTTAATACCTCTGGATTGGACATTGTGCTTCCTCATTTTGTAAATTGTGTTAAAACAGTTTACTTGGT
>JAGFPH010024111.1:0-11558 GCA_018207615.1 Philaenus spumarius
ATTAATTAATGAGTCGTTGGCAAGCTTCATCCATGTAGATTTGCAAATAATTATGAAAGATTGATTTTTTAAGATTAATGGTGAAAAAGTAAAAATACATGTTTTCTATAAGAATACATTAAAAACGGCTTATTTTTAAAGTTTCTATTTATAGTCAAATTTTAGCTGCCCGTTATCAGTAATTTATAGAAATGCGTAATAATAATTTGTAGGGAATTTTATTCTCTTTCAGAATATCACCTTCCACTTTGGTCGATTTCCTCACCATTTTAAAGTTATTTACAAAAAAGCTAAGCAACCTCCGAATTTATAGTGGTGAGAAAATACTGAGTTAGAGATATTTTTGTTAAACTTTGTACAACTAAATCCACAGTTCTACTAGACCGATTTTATTAATTAATGAGTCGTTGGCAAGCTTCATCGGTGTAGATTTGCAAATAATTATGAAATATAGATTTTTTTTAAGATTTATGGTGAAAAAGTAAAAACACATGTTTTCTATAAGAAATACATTAAAAACGGCTTTTTCCAAAGTTTTTATTTGTAGCCAAGTTTTGGTTGCCTTTGATTGATATTATCTAAAAACACTTAAGAGTATTTTGTAGAAAATTTCATTCTCTTTCAGAATTTCACCATCCACTTTAATCGATTTCCTCACCATTTAAAAGTTATTTGCAAACAATGTAAACAACCTCCAAAAAATCTTTATCTACCCCCCCCCCGCAATTTTAAAGATAAAGAAAAAAATTTATCTTTAATTTTGTTTTAATTTACAATTTTTGTTTAATTGTGAATTTTAGAATTTGATAGGACTTTTTTTTCTTTCAACATACATATTACCTTACACTTTGATCAAGTTACCTCCCATTCTAAATCATTCATAAAAAGCAGATACAACCTATACATTTTTAGTGAAATGGGTTTACCGGTATGCATCATCTGATTATATGAAACATGTGTTAATAATTTAACAGCTGATTGTTGTAACATCTGATTGTTGTATTGTTATTTTCTTCATTTTTCTTTGCTTACATTTTGTAGTTTACAATTTTTATTTTTGGTTAAAGTGTGCTCCTTATGTAATGTGTTTGTTTCCTAAGTTATGTGCTTAATCTGTACCATTAATTATTAGTGAGTAAAGTGGTGTATTTATTTCGCAACCATAAATTATCATTTTGAACTGTGAATTATAAGAGTAGATATTTTATACAGTAGGCCTATGTTACAAAAAGGTTGGGCTGGCTATGCACATTCAGATTCTACATGCAATAATAAGTCGAAAATGTAGTATAACATTCTTTTGATTTCGGCTTAGTTTAGCCGTAATCCGCTATTTTGTTTTTTTACAAAACTCACTGTAACTATAGAAATAGATAAGATATCGAGTTTAAATTTGGAATAAGAGTTTTATATGTTACCATTAACAAGTGTACCAAACACAAAGAATTTATTTTTATAATTTTCAAAATGGCGTTTATAGTTTCAGTAGGTCAAAGGATAACCGAGTTATCGACAAAAAACTAAAAACATTATTTCTTGGTAATTGTCTACAACAACCAAAATGAGCCTAAAACCATATTTTTTTAAATTTAACAATTGTTTTAGTTATTTTTGTAGCGGGCTATGCAGATTCAGATTCTACATGCAAAAATAAGTCGAAAATGTAGTATAACATTTTTTAAATTTCGGCTTAGTTTAGCCGTAATCCGCCATTTTGTATTTGTTTTAAAATAATTAATAACTCAAAAGCCCTTCGAGATATTTTTATGAAACTTGATATTTAGTTTAACTATATAGCTATACACATTTTACAAACACATTTTTGATCAGACTCATCAAATTTCAAAATGGCGGCCATTAAAAATTTTTAAAGTCAAATTCCATGAAAACCAGCTACTAAAACAAAATTTTACTAGACACTAAATTTGAAGCCCTTTTCATTTCAAATCGAATGATAATATAATTGCAAAAATGTATTAATAAATATCAAAATGGCGGCCATGTAACAATTTCAAAGAAAAATTCGATTAAAACTAGGGACTAGAAAAACTCCCAATTGTTCAATTTTAATTTATGTTTTATTATAAATTGAAAGACACCTTTTAGTGTATTCAACCCCTGTTGAGAACATTGAATAGCTCAGAGAGCGGGTTGAATGTGGGTGCCGAAGGATAAGAGGGATGTCAGGGATTTTCGAACGGGTGAGGCAGTTGGCTCATGACTGGAGCAGTGCGTGACAATCAATGGAGGACACACGTTTTGATGACCCTTCAAAAACCTATTATAATTATAAAATCTGTTTTTTTTTTTTTTTTTTTTTTTATTGCTGTTAAACTGTACATAGGATTAAATTATTAATTATAGTTGTAAACCAATGCTAACAGTTAAGGTGTCGAGTATAAATATAAATGCTCCTTTATTATATACATAGCTAATAATATTAAATCTACAGTTCTACTGGACCGATTTTATTAATTACTGGGTCGTTGGAAAGCTCTCGCCCAACCTTTTTGTAACACCCTGTATATTATATTAGATTGATGGAAATTATAATTTTACTATTCACTATATTGTTGGTGATGGAAATTGTTTCTTTAGGAGAATCTCATTTTTATGTCATAAATCTCAATCTATATACAGTGATATACGATCCACAGTGATAACTTGATTGTTTACAATTTGGATTTGTGGTTAAAGTGTGTTCCTTATGTAATATATGTGTGTTTCCTAAGTTATGTGTTTAATTTGTACCATTAGTGAGTAAAGTGGTGTATGGATTTCACAACCATAAATTGTCATTTTGAACTGTGAGTTATAAGAGTAGATATTTTATATTTGATTGAAAATGAATAATTTTACTATTCACGATATTGTTGGTGATGGAAACTGTTTCTTTAGGAGTATCTCATTTTTAAGTCATAAATCTCAATCTAGATACAGTGATATACGATCCGCAGTAGTTGATGAAGTCGTAAATAACTGGGACTACTATTGCCCTTTTATCGTAGGGGATAACACATATAGACTACCAGTACAAAACGCAACAGAATATATAAATCTAATGGCTAAAGATGGTAAATACGCCGGGAATGTTGAAATTGAAGCTGCAACAAGACTTTTTAACTGCCAATTCAAAATATATGCTGAGAACTTGGATTCTTATGTAACGGTTGGTGAAGGCACAACAATATATAAACTACGATTCTCAGGTAATGTGGATGCTGGCCATTACGATGTTTTGATAGATAATACTAATTCTGAGAATCAAGAGGATGTAACCTTACCAAAATCAAAACGTGGCCGTCCAGCAAAGAATAGAAAAAGAAAAACATGTTCTGGAAGACGTGAATCAACAGCACATAAAAATAAATTAAAGAAACAAAATTATAGTCTGAATCATGATTTAATACAAGAGGAAAACAATTTTTTAACAAGCAATCACAAGGATGGAGACACACGAAATGAAAAAGAAATAAAACAAGATAGTGTGACCAACACTTCACTCAAAGAGGTTGCAACCTCCTCAACCTGCAAACGTGGACGTCCAGCAAAGAAAAAAACCGAAAACATGTTCAGGCAGACGTGAATCAACAGCTCATCGCACAGTGATAAGGGGGGAAAAAGGATAGTGATCTAAATAATATATTACAACTACCAATCACTTTTGTGCCTGAAGCCTTAAAAGATATAAATGATGAAAACGAAATAAAATTACACTCATGTGGCAGTATTAGTGAAGTATGTGATTTTTGTGGTGCTAAACACTTTGTTGGAGAAAGATCTGTGGATAAAATGTTTTCTAAATGCTGCTCAAAAGGAAAAGTTACATTAGAACGAATTCAAACTGCATTATTACTTGAACAGCTTATGACTAATAACCATATTTATTCCGATAACTTTATGTCCAATATTCGTTCAATTAACAGCTCCCTATCGTTTGCTTCTATGGGAGCGCAAATAGTTCCTCCTTCAAGATATGGTCCTTATTGTTTTAGAATAAATAGCACTATCTATCATCGTGCTGGTACATTACATCCTGAAAATGGAGAACAGCGTAAATATGCTCAGTTGTACATACTTGATCCTTATGAGGCTACTGCTAATAGAATGAAAATTAAAGAAAACTCTGGATGCAATGAACATTTATTACAAATATTAGGCTCATTCATGTCAAAATATAATCCATTTGCAGAAGCCTGCAAAATGATGTATGAAGTAGAGCAAGAATGCATT
The DNA here is from genome assembly GCA_018207615.1 of Philaenus spumarius. Taxonomy (NCBI): domain Eukaryota; kingdom Metazoa; phylum Arthropoda; class Insecta; order Hemiptera; family Aphrophoridae; genus Philaenus; species Philaenus spumarius. The sequence goes on from JAGFPH010024111.1 coordinate 4,234, forward strand.
CAAGACAAATTAATGAATAACGCTGTTTCATCTGATGTGGCAATGGCTATAATTCAGGACCGAAAATATGATGAAAGAAGATATAACTCTGCAAGATGTAATGAGGTTGCTGTTATTTTCGAGAATACGGATGGCGAACCACCTCTGCACCGTGATTTATTGATTCATTGTCGTGCTTACAACACGATCAATAAGAGAAAGACTCAGAGAATTAGCATTTTAGACCCAAATTTGGAACCAATGGTATATCCTCTATTCTTTCCATATGGCGATCAAAGTTGGGGGATTAATATTCCACTGAATGATAAGCCATCATGTCTCAAAAATATTAAAAATAAAGCTTCAAATACAAGATCAAGAGTCACCCAGATGCAATATTATCAATATCGTCTTTCAGTACGTGATGAATTCAACCCTTTATTGTGCGGAGGAAAACTCACGCAACAATATATTGTTGATGCCTACACCAAAATTGAGGCAAATAGATTAAATTTCATTCGACAAAATCAATCTCAACTTAGAATTGAACAGTACAAAGGTTTAATGGACCAGATTCGGTTATCAGGAGACAATGAATTGTTTCCCCCTGGAAAGCCTTTCATTTTGCCATCAACGTTTCAAGGGAGTCCACGAAATATGATGCAAAATTATCAAGACGCTATGTCAATCGTGAGGAACTATGGTAAACCCGATCTTTTTATTACAATGACCTGTAATCCGAAATGGGAAGAAATAACACAAAATTTAAATGGACAGTCTGTTGAAAATCGTCCTGATTTAGTTTCTAGAGTTTTCAAATTGAAGCTAACAGAACTTATGTTTGACATAAATAAAAAACATGTTTTTGGCATCCCAGTAGGCAATATACATGTAATTGAATTTCAAAAAAGGGGGCTACCCCATGCTCACATCCTGCTGATTTTGAAAGAACAAGATACTCCAAAGTTACCAGAACATATAGACCAAATTGTATCGGCTGAATTACCAGATAAAGACAAATTTCCTACTTTACACGCAGCTGTTACAAAACACATGATTCATGGACCCTGTGGCGAGTGTAATTTAAACTCACCGTGTATGAAGGAAAATAAGTGTACTAAAAACTACTCTAAATCCTTTCAAAACGAAACCTTAGCTAACAAAGATGGATATCCTCTATACCGCCGAAGAAATAATGGTAATGTATCTGTGAGAAATAAAGTAATTGACAACACATGGGTTGTTCCTTATAACCCATATCTTTTGTTAAAATACAACTGTCATATCAATGTGGAAGTTTGCGCTACGATCAAAAGTGTTAAATATCTCTTTAAATATGTATATAAAGGGAATGATTGTGCAAATGTACGTATCACAGAAAGAAACTCAAATTTTGATGAAATACAAAAGCACATAGATAGTAGGTATGTCAGTGCACCAGAAGCCATGTGGCGAATACTTGGAAATGACATGCACAAACAATCGCACACTATAATCCGATTGCCTGTTCATCTTCCTAAAAATCAAAGCATTGTCTTTCATGTAAATTCATTAAACAGAAATACAGACAATCTGTTACAAACTGCTGGGAAAGATACAATGTTGACAGCCTGGTTTAAGTGAAACAAGGAAGATGAAAATGCAAGATTAATTAATTACACTAATATACCTAAACATTATGTTTTCAATAAAAAAAGTAGGAAATGGATTCGTAGACAACAAGACAGACATAATGTAATTGGTAGAATGTATTTTGTAAATCTTGGTTCTGATCCTGAAAGGTATTGTTTAAGACTTCTTCTGCTTCATGTACCTGGTGCTACAGCATATGATGATTTAAAAACCATTAATGGTACTAAATATAATACTTTTTATGAAGCAGCAGTGCAAAAAGGGTTGATAAAAAATGATAAAATTTGGGATAAAACTTTAGCCGAAGCAGTCAATTACAGCATGCCTCAACATTTAAGGGACTTATTCTCATATATTCTTATATTTGCTTCCCCGTCTAATGCTAAAGAATTATTTGAAAAGTATCACCCTCATCTTTGGGAAGACTTTGCACACAACCACAAAATAGGCCATACAGATAACTGCGAACGGTATAAGAATTTGACTCTTAGAGAAATTAACAAAACTTTAGAAGCAAACCATAGTTCCTGCCTTAAATACGATCTCCCGATGCCAGTAAACGATATCTTACCAATCAACAATACTGATATCTATGATTATGAGTTAGAGAAAAAAAAAGTAAAGAAATGATAAATAGTTTGAATTCTGAGCAAAGACAATGTTACAATAATATAATTGCAGCAATAAATGATGAAGTCCCAGAAACATGTTTTTTCCTAGATGGGCCAGGAGGCACAGGAAAAACCTATTTGTATAAAACTATTATGTGTACAGTGCGTGGAGAAAAAAACATTGCATTGCCTATTGCGTCTACTGGAATTGCTGCAAACTTATTGGAAGGAGGTAAAACATATTTTAACCAATTCAAATTAGTACCTCCTTTACACGAAACATCAGTATCAAATATAAGATTAAATTCTCTCGAAGCCACTATCATCAGATCAGCTAAAATCATAATTTGGGATGAAGCAACTATGGCACCAGGAATTGCTTTGACTGCTATTGACAGAGTACTAAAGGAAATAATAACAACCAGAATCCTTTCGGTGGAAAAGTTATGTTATTGGGCGGGGATTTCAGACAAACTCTGCCAGTTGTCAGACATGGTAACATAATAAAAATAATAGAAACAAGTATAAAATTCCATCCACTGTGGGAAACCTTTAAGATCTTACGACTGAGTAAAAATGTATGATCAGTGGATGATTTATTTAGCAAATGGCTATTAAGCATAGGGAATGGTCTGACTGGTAGAACTAATGATTTACCAGAAGAACTAATAGCAATACCACCCAATATTTTAAGTCACGGTAACATAGCCACCGATATATTTGGAGATAAGTTGGACATTGCTCACTCTCATGAATACGCCCAGAAGGCTATTTTATGCTCAAAAAATTCAGATGTGGATTTTCTAAACGAAACTGTTCACAACTTACTGGAAGGAACATCAACAACATATTTAAGTTCGGATTCTATTGAAGCGGACGATAGTTTACAAGCAGATATTCATTATCCAATAGAATTTTTAAATCAGCTATCACCATCAGGAATGCCAATACATAATTTAAATTTAAAGATCGGAGCTGTAATAATGTTGCTAAGAAATCTTAACACAAAACGAGGGTTATGTAACGGCACACGATTAATTGTTAAAGAACTCAAGCCAAATTTAATAATTGCAGAGGTTTTAACTGGATTGTCAGCAGGTGAAATTGTGTTCATTCCAAGGATTAATTTAGCACAGTCGGACACAGATTTGCCATTTGTTTTGAAAAGACAGCAATTTCCTATAAAATTAGCATTTGCTATAACAATAAATAAAGCACAAGGCCAGACATTGGAGAAAGTCGGTGTTTACCTTCCAGCACCAGTATTTAGCCATGGACAATTGTACGTTGCACTCTCTAGAGTAAAATGGTTTGAAGACATTAAAATTAAAATTATCCCTAGCAAAGATCAAGGGAGACTGTTGAAAAACTCACATGAAGTATTTACAAAGAATGTTGTTTATAAAGAAAAATACTGTAAATAAATATATTACATTTGATTTTTTATTATCTTGCTCTATTAGAAAATTAGTTTTTTTATTCAAAACAATTTCGTTCTTGAAAAAAAATCAAATTAATTTTCAGGTATTTCACAAGAAGTACAGCATATAAATGTAATATTTTTCTAGAGACCGTTGTATTTAACCACAACGGGCTCTGTTGCTAGTATTTAAATAAAGTAATTCAAAGAACAGTTTATACATGTATAAAGGTCTAAGAAATATTTTATAGCAAAAGCAGAATAGTTCAATGAGCGCATAAAATATTCGATTCACAACAGCTGTTCGTAATGTCAAAAGTTTAAAACCATCCTTTAACGTTGGTTTTTCTGAATTTCATTCCACTTTCAATCATTAATCAACATGGCGTAGTGGTTAGCGTTGCCGTCTACAGTGGGGCAGCGCAGGTAACCCTGTTTCGTATATGGGAACATAGTTCTGATATTCGACATACAAGCGTTGGATTTCTCCCCTTCTTCATTCCAATCGGCATAAAGTACAGATATTAGCAAGAACAAAAATGCACTCAAAGTAATTTACTAGCCCCGTTGACACAAATACTGTTACGCAAACATTTATTCTACGGAATGATGATCAAACAGCTCGCAGTCAGATAACCAGTTTAGTAATTCCAGAGGAAAAAAATATGAATATATGAATAGACCAGTCATTAGAGCAAACAATATGCCAGTTTTTGTGCTAAAAAATTTTACAGCAAACCAATTACGCTATGACTTCAGGAATAGGAAAATACCACCTTCAGAAACAATGATTTTTGTATTGTGGAATTATTACAACTCATATAAAAAAGATATAGTTTAAAAATCATTGTATGAAAAATATACTTTCAATGGAAAATTGTAGGAAGTTTAAAATCCTTTAAAATGAGACATTGATCGGTGAATTTGGCAATATTTCTAATTTCTGTCTTTGTTGAACTTATTGAAAAATAAATAAAACATAAAGTAGTACATTATTTAAATAAAACTGATATTTTCCCACTATAATCGATACGGTTTCGTGGCTTCAAAAGGAACCGAGGATGCTTTGCTTGATTTCGGAAATTTAGTTATGAATGGATTGAATGAGGAACAAATTTGTGGCTTTTTTTTAAACTTCGCTAAGGCATTTGACGCTCTTGAGCATACAATTCTGCTTGATAGATTATTCTATAGATGAATACGTGCGCAACATAACATAAATATAACATAACTTCCCAAATAACATATGAAAGACGTTATTTAAAATATGAATAATTTTTAATGCTTTCAACTATTGAACAAAAGAGAAAAAGTATGAATGTGATAATTAATTAATATTATTGATTTTGTTAACGAATAAGGTTAGTAAAATAAGGGCGTTATTAAAAATCATTGAAATTAATTTTTTTTAAACATATTATATGTGATATTTTAATATTAATATATATTTAATATGTATTAATATATATCGCATTATAGTTATTTGTATTATAGTTAATTGTTTTGTTTTGTTTTTTACTTATTGTTGGAGGAACAAATCATTGATAATATTGAAATTATTTGTATGTTTAACACATTATTACAAATTGTAATATACACTATTAGAATAAATATTACAAGCTGTATTAAGGCGCCTTGGACGAACACAACCACTCTACTAGACGAGAGTCATGCTCGGCACCGTTTAAACCAACTCCTCAGCGTTTTTACGGAAATCTGATATATACGCTTTGAAGCTTATGACCTCTACTTTCAGAATCCGTTTGAAAAATTTAAATCGATAGTAACAATTAATTCATTTATATGAATTTTGCAAGATAACACTCAACTTGTTTAAACAGTTACTGTGCAAAATCAATATATCCGACAGAGCCCACCTTGTGCGTGCTTAATCTAAATGCAATTGACTGTTATTTTTCACAACGCCAAAGCTTTAACTTTTAAAATGTTGAAATGATTCATTTTAAAAAAATCAGTTTTTTCCCATTTTTTTCAGTGTAAATATCAAGGCTTGCAAAGTCTCAATTTAAAGGTTTTAAAATGTCCTACAACTTTTTCCATCGAAAGTATAGTGATTCATCTAATAATTTAAAAAAATAAAAGCAAAACAATTTGTTTTAATAATTACAAAATAAAAGTTATAAGTTTTAATAAGTCCGCAATAAAAAAATCATTGTTTTATAAGGTGGTATGCTCATCTATGTACTATTCCTTAAGTCATAGTGCATTCGGTTTGCTGTTAAATTTTGTAACATAAACAAATGATTCTCAAAAAAGGGCGTCAACTTTAGAGATGAACATAGTTTTAACAAATTAAGATAGGTTGCTTCTATAAAGTTAGAGACAATGTATCTAAAATTCTTAATTTAAGAAGGTCTTACAGGACCTTGAGTAAATATTGTTCTATCTGTTTTGAAAGTTACTATTAGTATTAATTTGCAAAATGCAAGCTTAGGCAATATATGACACTAATTAATTGATCTTTATTTACAACAACCATGAATTCATCGTTTTATATTGTTGTTTTTTTCAATATTTTTAATAAACAAAATACACTTTTCCATAGGAAACAGTTTGTTTACACTGTGCGAACAAAGTATATTCTCCTAAATAAAAGAAAAATAAACTGGGTTTTGTAAAGCAGTATAGCAGAGAAATGATTATCTCATAGAGGAAAAACAGTCGGAAGTTCATGAGATTAATGCCTGAAACCATGAGAAAGTAATTATTCAGCGTTCGCTGAAAAGATTCCATACTATCAAAAATGGAAAACAAGCAAAGTACTATATAATAAATATTAACACAACCATAAAAATTGCATTCTGTTTACATTTCTCCTCAAAAATGTAAATAGTTGAATACAATAAAGGGTGTAGAAATTCTTATGTTAAAAACTGAATTTAAAAAAATACATAATGTATAGGAGATCTTAAATCAACAATTAAAGAAAACTTATTGTAAACAAAATAATAATTTCAGGGAACATGAGGAAGAGTTTTAACAATATAACTAACTTAGTTGTTGATTTATGGAAACGGTTTTCCTCTGGGTTACAGGCTAAGTAGTAAAGGTACCCAAAATGTACTGAACATAATCTTTAAACGAGACTGCAACACTGGGCTCATATCCTTTAACTTCATGAAATGACATTTGGCTTCAAATACTACATAAAATAAGACACTAAATTTATTTAATGATAAATATTACACAAAATATTGTATTGTACGCTTCTTACACATTTTAAAAATTGTCTAATCCAAATTTCAAGAATTTTTCAATCCACAATTTTATAAAAAAGTGAATTTATTTTCTACAATAATTAAAATGTACGTAATTGATAGACATGTGTTAGAGAAAGATTAGTGCAAAAGTTTTCTCATATTTATTTTTTAATAGACATTTTATAAAATGTACAAGATAACAAACGTATAAGAAACAAATAAATTAAGTTAACTTGTATTCAGGATATATTTTGAATGAAACGTTTAACATACATTTAACATTACAAAATTAGGTTAACAATTATAATTGTTCAATTACGTAGAGAGAACTATTTGCTTGCCACTGATGAAGTAGGGGCTGTCACCATCAGGTTTATTACATTACCGTGACACATTTACGTGTTAATTAAATCTTTTGTAACATTGTACTTGATGCATATTAAGTAAACGAAAGTCTGACAA
>JAGFPH010024112.1:0-11557 GCA_018207615.1 Philaenus spumarius
TTGTTGTCTGTATGGATGGTCTCGGTTGTTTTTATTCTGGAACTGCTGGTAAGGACGGTGTTGTTAATTATTTCTGTATGCTGGTTTATTATGCTGTTGGTTGTTGAGCAGTGGTCTGGGTGTGGATGGTGATATATTTCCTCGGCTCTGTGTGTTTCTTCGACGTATCTCAGCATTTGCCTCCTCGGTGTCCGCTCGCTGTAAAAGATCAGCAAAATCTTTTATGCTGGCAATATTTTGGACCCGCTGTGCGTCTTGTATGCATTGGTCAAAATGCTCCACTAGTATCGTGATGATATCCTCTTCAGGTGGTTGAGGAATCATAGATTCATTCTCAGAACCCTATCGTTGAAATACTCACTTCTAGTAAGTTTACCTCCTGGACTGTACTTCTCATACTCCAACTTCTGTCGAGTACCCTTCTGGACATCTCTGTTCCAAAAATTGAGTACTAAATTGTGTAAAATTGGTAATGTCATATGTAATGAGTTGCCACCAGCGTGAGGCACTGCCCTTGAGACTGTTTTCAATGACATCAAATAAACATTCTTGGTCTTCTGTCCTATTTTTCTTAGCGTTAGCCGTTCGTAATATCTCTGTAGGTGGTATAAGTATTTGTTAGGGTTGCTCTGCCTACCATTGTATTTGGGTAATGTAGGTTGGATGGTATTTAGGCTATCTGCATTATTGCCTCCACATGTGATATTAATTTGTGGTGTTGCATTGGTGTCGAGAGCTGTTTCAGGTAAGTCTGCAATTAAATTATGTACTTCTTGCATGACCTGTGTAGATTGTTCATTTAATGTTTTCTTTATATTTGTCACTTATTTTAGGAGCATGTCCTTTAAAGTTTGTTCAGTTACTGTATGGTTTACTTTAAGTTCCAAATAATTAAGTCTATTATCATTCTTATTTACTGCTTCCTCTACTAAAATTAATTGTTCTGCAAATTTATTTTCAACCTGGGAAATTTTTATAGCAATACAATAATTTAACAATTTGATTTCACTTTGAAGTGAAGTATTTGAGTTTGAATTTATTTTCTAATTTTGTATCTAAATTTAGTTGATTTGCATTTAATTTTTAATTAAGCTAGGCTATTCATCAAATTAAATTAGCATATGCATCTCTTAACCAAATACATATGTAGGCCTATCGAATTGCATAAATTCTTAAATGCTAATGAGTTTGAGGTAAAATTGTTTTCTTGTTGCTGAAATTTGGCTTCTAATTTTGTTTCTAAAATTAGTTGATTTGAATTTAATTTAGCTTCTAACGACGTTAAATTTTCTTCATTCTGTTTGAATTTATTTTCTAATTTTGTATCTAAATTTAGTTGATTTGCATTTAGTTTTTAATTAAGCTAAGCTATTCATCAAATTAAATTAGCATATGCATCTCTTAACCAAATACATATGTATCGAATTGCATAAATATCTTACATGCTAATCAACATTTAAGTTACATATTATTTAACCCTTTTAAATTGGAAGTCGATTTTAAATGTAGTTACAAAAGATTATTCAAGCCCAAAACGTTGGTCGTCATTTATAAAATAACCCTCCTCCTTCAAACTCTTTATAAATAGAATTCTTCTAATAAAAATTGTTTCTTCTAATTACTATTAAACACTCAAATAGTTTAACAAATATAATATGATTTGATTTATTAATTAAATTGAAAACAAAATTTTAATACAAAATTATAATAAATTACTTCTTGACGTATTGTCTATTAATTTTATAAATGATTTTTATTTTACCTTGCGTTTTGTGATCTCTAGCTTTATAATGAAATATTAATTTTAATTGAGTTATTTTGAGGGTTACATAAAAATATGCCATCGGCATTACCTCAGTTATCTTTAAAAGTTCAATTAAGATTTATTTAACTCTGAAGTTAAAATAAGTCTATTATTTTATTGATCTCGGGTTAGTTACAAGCCTGGGTTTGAATAAACTTTTTATAGCAACGCAATGATATGGAAAATCAGTTAAATTATAATATAGCATCATTTTAATGTTAGCATCATTGATGAAAGTTTGTCTTTAAAGTTCAGAGTTCAATACAACATATTTAACAAATGAATAAATTTTCACTGATATGTGTTATAACAGATTATACCACGTCTGTTTTTCCACTAATAGCACTGATTCTATTATTTTGAAAAACTGTTTGAAACTTTTGAAATTCACAGAAACGTTGTTTTACATGTTCTTACTTCCAGGCTTCGGTTTGTACTCCCTCTTCTAATTAAAATTTTTGCGCGTCCCTTTTGTGGTGCTCAATACACCTTTGTATTGTGCTCGCTACACCTTCCTAGCGCTGCAGTCACTGGTTTTTCTAATCGCATTGGTTTGTTCTACATTCCTTCTTCTGATTTAAATTTGTATCTTTAAACTATGAAATATGTTCGTTACTTGTACATAATTATTTGTAGTCTATTTCTTATTTGCATTTTTCTTATTATTTTGATGCCAAGATATTATTTATCAAAATTTATTAATTGAATCTCGTTACATTTAAAACCAACTTGATTTCCTTATTGCATCTACCATGGCCGTGTTCCCTTACATTACATCAGTTTGTAACCATTAGGCCTATTTCTAATTCTTACAATTTTATTGGTTGTTACCGTATTCTATTTGGTTTTAATATTTATTTGTGTTTTTCTAATTTGACCAAGTTTATTTAACGTAGGAATTTGGAAACGGAACATGTTACGGTGTCTATGTTTACAATAATCGTTTTTGAATGGATTCTACTGTTTTTATACATCTGATATGATTTCGATGGATAAATAACTAATGAATGTAATTGTGATTTATTGTGATTAGTAGTGTAAAATTAATATAGGCCTATAGATCGAGTGTTTTGTATGCTAAATGTGACTTAGGTTAGTTCATTTGATTAATATATTTAGCCTAAGTTAATTTAATTTTACATTCTTTTAATTAATCAGTTTCAAACAGTGTTTTGACATGTAGGCTCTAATGGAATTATTTCTAAATATGATTCTACACGTAAATTTAGTCTGCTATTTTCTTTACCATTGATTGGGCTTATTTCTTAACATTGGTTGGTTCCTTAGTCTTTTCAGTAATTTAACGTTACCAACTTAGGCTATTCAGGTTTAACATTTTTGATGGGATTTGGTTCATTATATCGATATAAGTATCGATAAGAATTGAACAGTTCTTAGTTGTTTGATACAGAAGGTCGTGAAGTTTACGAATATTTATTTTTTACCGCTTTTTCCCCGACTTAGAATAGATATTTTAGTCAGACAATTTGTCATAGTTAGCCCACTCTTTTTCCAGTTTTTCAGACTGAAACTGTAAAATTTTGTCTATACTGTAGTAGCCTACTAACCAAATAATATGTGTAAGATTAAGTTAGGCTTCATTTTCAGCGTTTTTGGAAACATATTTTGTGTTTTCCTGATCTAGGCTAAATGGCTAAAGTTTTCAATTGGCCTCCTGACCATATTGTAGTTTCTAGAAGACATTTTTTTCCTTCTTCCTAGGCCTAAATAATTTTTGTATATTTAGAAAAAAATTAGGCTTAATTTTATGTCTTTTTGTAAATATTTTTGGGGTTTTTGTCAACAATGCTAAAATTTAGAAACGCCTCCGTACCATATCAGTTTCTAGAAGAAAAATTTTGTCCTACATTTTTGTATTATTTATAACAAGATTAGGCCTCTTTGTGATGCCTTTTTGCAAATATATTTGTGTTTTTATGAAATTGTTTACTCATGGAAAAACGAATTCTAGTTTATAGAAGACAATATACGTATATATTATATATTATAAGATAAGTACCCCACAAATTTACACTTGGAGTGCTTTTTGTAGGATATATTATCCTTTATAATATAGTTTAGAAACACTAATTTTGAATATTGACATTTTTATAAATGTTTTAATACTAGGTAGAAGGTAATTTTTTGAAAATTTCCCAAAAATTACTATTTTGTTTCCCATAAACATATTTTATTTTAAAGTATTTTATTTTTTATTGTTTCTTGTAGAAAATTATTTTGTCTACATTTTGTGTAGGGCCTATCTTGGATTTATTATGCAATTTTTTTTACATTTTTCCAAAGAGCCAACTTTTGACATTTCCATTTACCAAAATAGTTTCTTTCTATATTTGTAATGCAATTAATTTTTGTGTGGTAATTCTTCTAAAAAATCAAATACACAGAAATGTTCTCTGTACTTTTCTGAACATGAAAATGTATAATAGTATATAATTTACTAAAATTAGATTATAGAGGTGTTCAAATGACAATATATTCTAGTAGGCCTAGTTAAATAGTGCCTGCCAGTATAAAATGTCTAACTGCCAGAAGGAGGGTTAACAGTAGAATGTAAAACAATTGTCTGCAAAAATATCAGCCTAGCCTAGGGTCGAATAGTAAACTTTAGCCATTCACCGTTGAAACAAATAAATACGATTTAATACTTATAATTCTGACAGAGTAGCAACAACTATTATCCAAACAGTTTAGGGCTAGTGTATGGCAGATGACTGGCGTAAGGCAAACTACAACCGCCATTCCGAATTACTATTATAACAGCATAAAATTGATAATAATGGCTAGCATAAGTATTGAGTAGCTACAATTATTTAAATATAATTTAATTTAGTGAATTGAAATTACAAAGTCTTAGCAAATTATACCTATCTCAAATAACAAGGAAATTAGGCCTACAAAGAAAAGAAATAAGCACTTACTTTACCTTGTACAGTATCAGAACTAGAACGTCAACACAACAGGACCACTGGACCAGGAACAGGCCGGCGCAGGCGCACTGAACAGCGAAGAGGAAACGGGCAGCGAACCAATCACAAACGGCGTCATTTAACCTTTGATCAGTGTTGCCAGATGCTACACACGTAATTTCCCCATCAGCTAGATAAGAATTCCCCAATATAGTGATATTTCCAAAAAAATTCCCCAATTTTTTAATTGCATATATATAATAACATTAATTAATTGTAATACAATACAATTTTATTATCACCCAAACATATTATAGAGCATAAGATAACATATATATATTATATAATTATTATATGTAGGTACCGTACATATTATATAAATAGGTAGTTATTGTACACATGTTATGTCACTAAAGTTATCACTTTTGTATAGTTAAATATATACAGAGTGCCCCATAAGTAAAGTGCTAAACTTCGGGGAATGGTTCTATAGGTCATATTAAGAAAAAAAGGTCATATAAACACAGACCCGAAACCGCTTCGTTTTCTAAATATCCGCCATTTTGCTTTTTGTACAAAATAATTCTCATCTAAAGAAGGGTGTGACTGTCGAGTTAAAACTTGGCATGAAGTTTAACCTAATGATGATATATCCCAAGAAAAATAAGCGATTAAATCCAATCGCGAGTTTCAAAATGGCTGCTTTTTTTGTGTGTTTAATGTCCTACTGTTTTGCACTTAAGGCTAATGAAGACGGGACCTACAGTTTTACGTGGAATCCGAACCACAGCCAACGATGTCTGTTAAGAAACCATTTAGAAAATTATTCTGGGTCAATGGGAATTGAACCCGGATCCTTTCCATTGATGGTTGCCATGACGATTGATAAAGCAATGACGCTTTAACAACCACGGCCACCGTCAAAATGGCTGCTGTTTGTGCAAATTTCAAACCTAAATTATTCAAAAATCGTACATTTTAACAAAAAATGTCTAGACGCTTATTTGTAGCCCTTTTGATTCCCTTTCGGTTGGTGTTAATGTCAAAACAATCGGATGAAGAATAATAGCTAAATTAAAGATATGACAGCAAAGGTAGGACATACAATATTGCTGTGTTTACTCTACGTTTACTGTGTTGGTAAAGGATGCCGGGTTGAATAAATCAATTATTACAAATATCTTCACTACCAAGGCAGATGAAACAATGGAAATTTTGTATATTTTAGGTTAAACTTAAATTTTGATATTCACAATTAATTGGTTCACCCAAATTGGTGTGCATGTAAAAAAGTACACAAATGAAATATATAATATGATAATGCTTTATCAATCGTCATGGCAACCATCAATGGAAAAGTTCCGGGTTCAATTCCCATTGACCCCGAATAATTTTCTAAATGGTTTCTTAACAGACATCGTTGGCTATGGTTCGGATTCCACATAAAACTGTAGGTCCCGTCTTCATTAGCCTTAAGTGCAAAACAGCAGGACGTTAAACACAAAAAAAAATCAATGATTGATTTTAGTTAATTAATGTTCACTTCAAAATGAAAGTCACTGTTTTATAATGGGTAATAAAATTTAGATGGATATTACCTTTGCAGACGTTCAAATTTGGTTTGGTACTTTACCAATTATTCAATTATGTAAATTTTATAATTCTCTTTAATCTTGATAGTAAAAATTATCTATTATTCTTCGTTTATTAACGAATTTCCATAGAAAAAATGAGCTATTGCAGTGGCCCTTATGGTGAGACCCTAGGTCGGGAGTAGCAAATGAGCACCGATCATGGTCCTCAGAACACATTTTGGGGTGTCATTAAAATTCATATATATAATGTATATATGTGTTCACACTCTAGCGGCCACATTATAAGTCCGATTTGATCCAAATTTGGTACACGTGTTGGTAGTCTATGTCGCTCGGACGAGTTCGTTAGCCAAAAAAATCCAACAACCGTAAGTACGTTTTTTGATCGGAAGTAACTATTTTTTGAGATTTTGACTAGGAGAATGGAATTTGTTTAGAGTTTTTTCTAAAAATGTAAATGTATGATGTTATTCTGCACATTTTGTTTTTTACGGGACCTTGTAGCTCGCTTGGTTCCCTCAAAATCGACCAAAACGTAAAATACCATAAAAGTACCCGGTTCGAAGCCAAGTGGTGCAAACTCGCGAGGCCACTAGAGGAAACAAATTCTACTAATATATTGCGTACACACAGACAGCTGTTCAACCTTCGTGAGTAGACATATTTCCCAAATTGTTGGTTGAAACCCTAAAACATAGGCATATAAACTTAATTTTGGAAATTTGCTCAACTCACGTCCGCGGTCCAGCTGCATGGTAGAATTATTTTTTCTTACGTATATTTTAACTTCTTTAGCTTGAAATAATTTCTGAGTTTATTAAATACGTTTGAACAGTACAAGGTTTAATGCTGATGTTTTTTTTTTAGTTCAACTATTCCGGGCTTCTACAGACAGTGCCGTTGCAAGTATCTCTAACAATTGTTTTCGTTACTTAGTCCCTTGCCATACGTGGCAGGACTGGTGTTTCTGATCACGTACACAAAATATATTACAAAGTTTATTTTCATTGGTTTTTATCGGAGATATTAATGTTTTCACAATGTTTATAATGATATTTAACCTTTATTAGTCTTAGTTTGTCCGAAATACGTAATTATTTGCTTTTGTAAATTCATATAACTACCTTTGTTCACTACCAAAACGCAATCGTAAAACAGCTGTTCTCCATGCTATACGGACGTATTATTCAGTTAGTCATGCAACTTTGCTTATCGTATACACATTGACCAATAACTTACTTTGTTTGGTCTTTGATTATGGACGTTTTAAATAAATGATGAGGCACTTTAACACACAACTGTCCACTCTGGAAGTTGAAATGTTTTCCAATACATGAAACAGTATTTTATTGTAAACAACATAAGAGAAAAAAAAAAATAAACAGTAATCTAAAAGTACTGAATAATTATTAATTTAATACTACAACATTAAAATATATGAAGCTATATTGTTGAAAATAACTATTTTACCTACTTATTGCTTACTACACTTATTAGATAGGCCACCTAATGCATTCTTTAGTGAGAGATTTTTGAAGCAAAGGTTCAAGTAGTGTCAATGTCTGACAACAGGTTGCGCTGATCTTGAAATGTTTAAAATGGTTATTTTGTTGACGACTAGAATGAGCTACAGTCGACTTACCGACACTAGACAGTAAATTGCCACTTTTAGTTTGTTTAATAATATGTGACATTTTAGTAATTTAAATTAAATCTGTAGATGTATTTTATAAATACAGCAGTTATCAAGCTATTGATATTATTAAGTACAAATATACACAGTTATTGTATACGAATATTACAAAATCATTACAATATAAAATACATAGTCTTAAAAAAAGAACCTTAACTTTAAAATGATGTGTACTAAAATGTTCTGACTTTTTATTTAGAGGTTGGTACATAAAAGTAGACTAATGCAGGTTGCTTATTTTTATAAAAAAATGTTACCGGTAGTAAAAAATGTAGAATTTTAAGACGAACAAAATCATACTTTATTTGCTACAATCGGATAATAAATAATTCGACCACGCAGCTGGACCGCTGACGTGAGTTGAGCAAATTTCCAAAATTAAGTTTATATGCCTATGTTTTAGGGTTTCAACCAACAATTTGGGAAATAGGTTTACTTACGAAGGCGTTGATCAGCTGTCTGTGTGTACGCAATATATTAGTAGAGTTTGTTTCCTCCTAGTGGCCTCGCAAGTTTGCACCACTTGGCTTCGAATCGGATACTTTTATGGTATTTTACGTTTTGGTCGATTTTGGGAGAACCAAACGAGCTAAAAGGTTGCGTAAAAAAACAAAATGTGCAGAATAACATCCTAAATTTATATTTTTAGAAAAAACTCTAAAAAAATTTATTCTCGTAGTAAACATCTAAAAAAAAGTTACTTCCGGTAGTTGGATTTTTTTTTGCTAACAAACTCGTCTGAGCGACGTAGACAACCAACACGAGTACCAAATTTGGACCAAATCGGACTTAAAATGCGGCCGCTAGAGTGCAAACACATATATACACACACACACACATACATATATATATATTTAGCTTAGTATACTTAACACGTCTGTTCAGAAGACCGCGTTATCACTTCCCCTAGAATTACTGGAGTATATAGGTTTTTCATGAAAGCATATAGTACATTATCAATTACACCGTGTATGATCCGCTAATCAGTTATTACGTATCTTTTAAAATACGAAAGATTGTATTTTGTCTAAAGCTCTCCTAATATCACGTCCGTTCAATTTGCAGCTTTATCGGATCCCTTGCATATACGTTTGAACTTAAGGCTATTCCCACGTCCATCTTGTATATTATTTTTGGAGATATGGACTTAACGACATCCATCAATGTTGCCAGTTTTACTACTATTGTTAAACCAAACCGATCAGCGTTCTGTGTTGTGTCTATCGCTTCACATCCGCTTTACATCCTTTAGACGCTAGCCGTTTCCTGTTTCAGAGTTCCCATGTCCACAAATTAAAGTAAGTAAGAATTGGTCAAGAGTGACAAGGATAGTTCCATCTCTTTCTATCAAACGCATACGGTACTCACTGTTTCTGCTTCATTATCTTTTGCTATCGCCGTTGCGTCATGTTAGACTTTTTACCGTTGGTACATTTACAAATAACAAACAATCTCATTGATGGTGTCTTCTTGTTTAACTATAGATTGTTATTAAATAATAATAAGTATATAAATAAATAACTAATGAGCTTGATTTGTGAGAAAGTAACTCAGATAAAATAAAACCTGAACACAAAATCTTACAATAAATACGTTTACTAACCTCAAACGCGTTTCAACGACAATGTCGCCATCCTCAGTGATGCACGGGCTACAGTAACCAAACAATCTAGTTATAACTTATCTAGTTATAGTTTGGTTACTGTAGCCCGTGCATCACTGAGGATGGCGACATTGTCGTTGAAACGCGTTTGAGGTTAGTGAACGTATTTATTGTGAGATTTTGTGTTCAGGTTTTATTTTATTTAATATGAAGTACGCATATATTTACTCCCTTCATTCGTTCATCAACTTTTTAACGAGCAATAAACATTGTATTGTTTTTGAATTAGTACTATTTTATATTACGCTATCCGACAGATAATATTAAATCTGTCAGTTTAAGTCAATATATAGGTGTCCCATAAGTAAACAGCCAAACTTCGGAAAATGTTTCTATTTGTCAAAATAAAGAGAAAATTAAAAATGTTTTTTTCCCAAAAACGCTTTGTTTTCCTGATATCTTCTTTTGCAAAATAATTCATATCTAGAGAACGGTTTCACTTTGGTATGAAGTTTAAACTGGCAATGATCTATTTTAATAAAAATAATGATTATATCCAATCATGCGCTTTATTTATGGAAAAAAATATTCGTGATTTTCTCTTTATTTTGACCCATAGATCCGTTTCCCGAAGGTTGACTGTTTACTTATGTTACACCCTGTATATAAAATTTTAAATATCATTTATATTCCTATTTTAAATATTCTCCCAGTTAAAAGATTATTGTAAAAGTAAACATTGTCAAACCATTTTTATCTGAATAAAATTTAATATAGTAGTACCAAACAATAAATTAAATTAAGGGTCGGCTCTAGCTGTCGGCCATGTTGGCTGATACTCCATAACACCAATGTTAAATTAAAGTCTATTTTTTCCTTTACTTTTGATCGGATAATTATAAACGATATGTCATTTTAAAGCCATGGTCAATATGCATGCAAATGGCTTTTTCAAAACCAAGAAAAATATTTTGTTTAATATTTATTAACAATTTAAAACATTGATTTTGAATATTTTTTTACGTTGTCACTATTAATTGTAGCGGAAAATTACCAAGCCATTCGCATAAAGAATTTCGTCCCCAAGAGTTTGGTATTTTTTTAAACGCTATTTGAACAATTGCGGGTTTTAAATATATTTAGGCTGAGCAATGTCCGTGTAACCTACCGCCGCTATAGGGTGATTTTAAATATTTTTTTACCATGTACCGGTAACTATTAATTATAGTGAAAAATTACCAAGCCATTCGGATGAAGAATTTTATCCCCAAGAGTATGGTATTTTTTAAAAAACGCTGTTTGAACAATTGCGGGTTTTAAATGGATTTAGGATGAGCAATGTTCGTGTAACCTACCGCCGCTATAGGGAGTCGCTGGTTGCTTTCTGTTTTACTAGAGCCGACCCTTAATATAATGTATTAAAATAATATTGAGTAAGGCTTAATATGAGTAAGTCTATAAATAATCAAATTTACATAAATAAATTTACAAAGAATTTTAATGTATTGATTGAACTTTAACAAATAACGATAAAGACATATGTTTAACTAACACATAATATGACAAAGTTATTACAATTTATGGAGTGACTTTTTAGTAAATAAATATTCAATTAATACAATCATTATTGTAATACATTAGAACTGTGATACGGATTCAGTAGTCAAATTGCAAATACAGAGTGTTCAAAAAAGGGTTTCAAGAATTCAGGGCGTGATTCTAGGTCTCACTGTCAAAACAATCGGATGAAGGATAATAGTTAAGTGTAGTTAAATGTACATATGTTAATATCTTTAACTTAGCTACATTCCTTCATCCGATTGTTTTGACAGTTACACCATCCGATAGGGAATCAAAAGGCCTACAAAAAAGGTGTCTTGGCATTGCTTTGTTTGTTAAAATGTACGGTTTTTAACACCTTAATTTAAGTTTGAA